>CAMRHE010000088.1:600000-837500 GCA_947044405.1 Leptodactylus fallax | reverse complement strand
GTACCCCTCTGACAGGCAGGCTGTGGGGGGCTCCCGGAGCGGGGCAGCAGAACTCTCTCCGGCTGGGACTCTCTCTAATGTGCTTTCCTCTATGTATGCGGCTCCCTATGCAGCAGCTGCAGCCGCCCAGGCTTATGGAGCTTTCCTGCCCTACACTACAGAGCTGCCCATCTTCCCACAGCTGGTAAGGGCACACAACTACTTTCTACCCTCTCTTCAAACCTTCAGCTCTTTAACCCTTTCAGGCTAAACCTCCTGTCTGCTATTCTGATACTCTAGATATGAGTGTGTGTGAGAATATGTATACTTTGTGTGACACTGTGTAAAGTATGGAGGACTCTGTGGGCACAATACTTTTTGTTTGTAGATCTATATCGTCCAAAGCAATGATGTGAGTTTATCTATATACAGTATATTACACAGGAATAGTTAATAACGTGTATATTACATTGCTTTGATGACGATTAATATACTATATTGGGTTTGTTATGCTACAACTTCTCTATATGTTACGCTTCACTAAGATCACAATTCCAGAACTAACAAAAAAAGAAGTTTTTTTTTTTCAGCTTAACCAATAGAAATGATATTTTAGAAAGATGCAAGTGATCTTTTGAACTGTAACTTGTCCCTATATATTGTATGTCATACTATGTAGGTAATACATATTATTACCTATGAGGTACTGTTGTAACACTGATAACTGGGGAGAAATGGCCTCTGTTGTGATAGGTTTTGCAAATCTATATGTTGTTGTACATTTATTGACAGGACTTTGTCTTCTTGCAGGGCTCCCAGTACGAGATGAAGGATAGTCCAGGTGTACAACACGCAGCCTTTTCCCACCATCATCCAGCATTTTATCCCTATGGACAATATCAGTTTGGAGATCCCTCAAGGCCGAAAAATGCAACAAGGGAGAGCACCAGTACCCTCAAGGCCTGGCTCAATGAGCACAGAAAGAACCCTTACCCCACCAAGGGGGAGAAGATTATGTTAGCCATTATCACTAAGATGACACTCACCCAAGTGTCCACCTGGTTTGCCAATGCACGGAGGAGGCTTAAAAAGGAGAATAAAATGACCTGGGCCCCCAGGAGTAGGACAGATGAGGAGGGGAACTCCTATGAAAGTGACCATGAAGAAGACAAGCGGGAGGATGAAGAGGAGATAGATCTGGAGAATATTGATACTGAGGACATTGAGAGTAAAGAAGATCTGGATGAGCAGGAGGACACAGACCTGCATTCAGACTCTAAGACTGACCTTAGAAGTGACTCTGAGGGCTCTGATGGCTTTGAGGACCTGAATGCTGCTGAGGAGGACAGGTTCCTCAAGTCTGTAGTAGGGGATAGCAGGGTACACGATAAATGTGAGCTTCCTGAGGAAGCCAAGTCCCTACAGCCTACATGTGAACAGATCAAACTGGACAATATTTCCCCCAATCCCTCCCAGGATAATAACCTGCCAGCAGCCCATAAACCTAAGATCTGGTCCCTGGCAGAGACAGCTACTGCTCCAGACAATCCCCGCAAGTCCCCCCACACTACTGGCAACCCCCAGAACCTGATAGCACAACATAGACTCATGGCCTGTCCTGGGAGCAGGTTCCAGAGCTGGACAGGGAGGACATTCTCAGCCCAGCAGCTATCCCTACTGAACTCTGCTCATTTCCTCCAAGGACTAAGTGTCACTCACTCTGCAGCAGCCAACACAGGCAATGCAGCCTTCCAGAAAGCAGCCGGGGACCAGCACACAGCAGAGCCAGTAACAGGTGACTAATGGCAGGACATCATGGCAATAATATATACTGTACATATATAGAATCATGTCTGTATAAAATCTAGGAATACCTAGAAATATGTTATATACACCTGATATTATTCTACATATTCTAAGTAGATAATATAAAAATACTCCAAGGCTAGAAAGAAAACATCAAGCGTGAGAGAACTTACTATATGGCATACTGAAATGTCTAGAATGCAGACATTAAAACAGGCAAATATACTTACTTTAATAGCTGTAAATGACAGTAAATAAGATTCTCTATGGTATAAATCCTGTACATTCGAGTGTGCTATGCTTAAAGCAGCTATATATAAAGTATATATATTGATATATATTTGCTTTCTGATACCAGCCCTAGCGATATTTGTATTACATGTACAATCTCTTGTTTGGTCCCACTATAAAGGGATAATAATAACAATAAACTGGATTAATGTCGCATAACTAGCGACATTTGGTCTTTGCGATCGCTGGGAAGTTTCTGTTACACTATTACTATTACCTTCAATACTATGTAATGATAAAACGCACCTTATAATAATCACTTCATTACATTAGACAATTTTTGAGAATTTTGAGATAAAAACATTAAAAACAAATAAATAAACATGAAAACTTAAGAAAAAAATAAAACGTCTTTTTTAGTTCTTGGTGGGTTTTTTTGTGTGTTGTTTTGTTTTTTTACTAGAGGCAAAAGTTTTCCTGTAAACTTTTCGATCACTTTTTATTTCGTTTTCACTTGTTTGACGAAAGATATCATTCATATCTATTCTATGCAAAATTAGGGAAAAATTACCGACAAGTAATGATTATTAATATATATATTGTACTGACAGATCTTTGTTTCATTTTGTTTATAGACAGACCAAACACGTTGGATATAGAGAAAAAAATTCTAAGTACAGCTTTTCAACCGGTTCAGAGAAGGTAAGAAAATATAATGTGAAGAATGTGTGTATGTGTATACCGTATGTAAAATGTACTATATACCTGCATAGCTTTGTAGGATGATTTTGGATGGAGCCTGGATTTTATTTGGAGTTAACCACTATTGCCCTTAATGAGTCTATGAATCACGGACTACTTCACAATTATATTTAATTTTATGTCTGTCATTATGACCACATAATTGTATATGAGAGCTGCACAGAATACTTATTAGAACTGGCAGATGCTGCTCGATCCAAGCTACAGTATTAGCAGAAAACTCCTCTAAGCAGAGTATTTCTGGCTCTAAGCACTAGACTCAATGTACGGATCTTCTGAGTCAAGACTGAAAAAAATAATGGGAAAAAATAAGCAGAAAATTCAGAACAGAAATGAAAATACACAAAAATAGATACAAAATATTTAACAAGTAAAAGCTAAATAAAAACGTAAACAGAAATAATAGAAAAAAAATATTTAAAATGTAAATAAAAATGGAAACAGAAAATCTGAATTACAAAAGAAGCAACTATAAATAGAAAAAAGTATGAAAATGCGAAAAACATTTAACACTGACATTTTCATAGATTTATCGATGTCATTGAACATTGTATCCAGAAGGGTGGATAAGGAAAGTTCGCTGGGCTTCTCTGAGAATACACTGACAATATCTAAAATGTGAATATTTTATTTTCAGGTCACAGAACCAGCTGGACGCTGCAATGATCCTCTCTGCATTATCCTCCTCCTAACATTTTCTTTAATTATTATTTTTTAATTTTATTATATTATTTTTACTTCTGTTGTAATGACTGTAAAATATATATATAGAGAGAGTTCCCTATTGTAAGCATGTCTGTGTATAAGATGGAGAGG
Source organism: Leptodactylus fallax (assembly GCA_947044405.1). NCBI lineage: Eukaryota > Metazoa > Chordata > Amphibia > Anura > Leptodactylidae > Leptodactylus > Leptodactylus fallax. The sequence continues at coordinate 833,906 of CAMRHE010000088.1, read as the reverse complement.
AGATAGGATTTGTATACTCACATGCTGGTTAGTTCAGTTTGTATGGTTTGTCCTGTGATAATGAAGAGTCACTCATTTCTTTTGGTTTTCCTTTGTATATAGAGTAAAAATGTACATATGTCCTAAAAGCCAAATTGTACAAGAAAATATATATTTTTGTTTAATAAATGAACTGTTAAGAATTTAATGGAGTCTGAAATTGTTGCCATCACTTTGTGATTTATTATTATTTTTCTTCCATATTTCCTGCTCTCTAATTACAGTTTGTGAGCTCATTATATAGGTTAAAGATTAAATTGGGCAGATGGGGAACCACGTGATGTGGGGGCACAACAGCTGCTAAATACTCGGGCCTTAAAAATAAACATTAAAGAATTTGTGGAGTAGAACTTACGGATCAGTTACGATGTAATGAGGAGTGTATATACATCCCAGCCCAGTCTAGTATAGTAAGGTATAGTATGGTATGGTATGGGACAGTCTGCAGAAGAAAGCACAATGCATTCACACTTAGCTCATCATCAGATCCTGGGCACTAATTGATTGCAAATGTTATGTTATTGTGTTTTCTTTCACCAAAGAGCTATTTGAAGGTCTTTACTGTGAAAGGATTTGTTCAAGATGCCACTGATAACATAATGGGGCTGAGAAGGGATGCGAGCACTGAAATGTGGGTTTAGAGCGCCCTCTTTGGGCCAGAGAAGTCTCCCTCTCTGCAGGTTCCTGGACGCAGAAGTTTAAAACTTTCAGTAGAAATAAAACTAAATCTAAAAGTGTGGAAAACAGGGAGATTTGTCTGAACAGAGTCCTAGAGAAATAATATTCACTGGAAAATGTTGTTTACTCTGGAGATAGTATTCATATTCTATATTTATCTGTAGCTATGGTCTATCCATCTATCTATCTATCTATCTATCTATCTATCTATCTATCTATCTATCTATCTATCCATCTATCTAACGTTACATCATAAAGTAATGTAAGTTAATATCTATCTACATAAGTATGTACAAAAATAATTCTAGTAATACTTATAGTACTAAGATAGATAGATCGATGTGTGCACATATTTATAGATATTTTTGTAAAATGAACAACATTCTAAGTATTATCCAATGCTGACAATACAATGTCACATTAAAACTATTCAGTATTTCTATATAACTAATGCATTTCAGAACTGTTCTGTAGGGAGACTATATTATGGGCCATGTTTAATGTATGCATTATGGATTTCTATGGATTTGGATCCTCATTATTAAGCTTCTGATGTAGACCATTTGTTGGTGTTTCTGGGACTTTTTAATAATGTTACAGTAATGTTAAAGAAGGCAATTGGATTTATAGAAAGTCCAGATGATAATATATAATACAGAAAGCTATACATATTGTGTGCAACCAGTCCTGTCCTGTCAAGTACTATACCTAAGCACCTAGAAATAAAAATAGCATAATACAAGTCTTCAGATGTTAAAAAGTGCCCTGTAAGCGTATGTTCACATGGGGCAGAATTTTGTTGCAGAATTCTATTCAACTTACTTTTATCTTACTGAAGGTATGGTTTCTATATACAGGAATGAAGTCTTGTAAAATAGAAACAGCCCCATTCCTACATATAAAAGGACAAATCTACCACATGTGAACATACACTAACTGTAGTCTCTGGTGTCAGTTTTTTTAATAGTTAAGGTTTAGAGTAGATTATGTTTATGGTGTTTGTTAGGATCTATCTGTATGTGTATTTTTGTATATGTGAATGCAGTTGTGTGTGTAGTATATACTGCATTTGTGTATATGCATCTGTGTTTGAGTTTATGTGTATGAATCAATGTGTTTGTGTATATGAGTGTGTATTTGCGTGTAGATAAGTGTATGCACATGCATGTCTATGTGTGACAATTTTTATGACATTTCCCATTTTTTCTTAAGTATCTATTTAGCTCAATAATACAGAAAAAGGTCAGCATTTTAGGGGTACCATAAAAAAATTGATCCTGTAAGAAGGAATACAAACAGACGCTATAATAAGCATTTGCAGTTCAATTTACCCACATTAAAGTTCATGACATTTATTAACTCTCATAATAATAAAAATAAATTGAAATTTTTTCAAGAGATTAAAAAAAAATAAAATAAAAAAACCCTGTAAAGAAAAAAATTCAGGATTTACAAACTGATCCATTTGTTACTATGTATCTAATAAAATCTACAACTTAAAAGGTGGAAAGATAGAAATATTCTATGGTTAGAATAATACAGATAAATCCATACTACTTTATATATTCATATTAAAATGAAAAAAATGTTTATAACTTTAATATTAATATGTCATGCATATTCATACATTCCTAAAATGTCAGAGAGATTATAATATATCATCATAATTTAGCTGTTGCACTACAAGAGCTTGTAATATGTACAGAAAAAAACATAACAATTAGTTGTGGCAGAATTCTGTCATTTGGCAAATAAGCAAGGCCTAAGTATTCGGTACGAGTGGGCGGACATGAATCACGCAGCGCAGTAGATGGGCTTTCATTGGTCGGAGCTTAACCCCTTGTGGACATGGCTGATTCTGGCCTTCAGAATGCAGTATATTGTTTTCCTTTTGTCCTAGAGCCCAAACTATTTTTCTTTCTTTCTTTGCTGTGTTTTCTTTTGTGTTTTAGGCTGTATTTTTTATGGTGCCACTTTAAAGTCCATAAATATTAGCTTTTCATTTATACAATTTTTGCTATTATATGTTTATTTTAATTGGTTATTTTTTAGATTGTTTTCTCTTGTCCAATTCTGGGACATTTGCTTTTATTTTTTCATATTTTATTATACATAATGCCATAGAAACTTATATAGTTCAGTGCATTACAGCTTGATGTAATGGCATGCCCTAAAAGGCAGTATCTCAGCAGTGCCCCAGAGGAAAATATTACGCCCATGCCCATAAAACTAGTAGCCTACACAGATCAGCTAGATAGGGCGTTATTGATCATGGCATTACATGAGTTAAATGGCCAAGATTGGTTTTCTCTCATGCTGGCGGTGGTCACTTGTTGGTAATTAATAAATGTACTGAGCCGAGCGCTATGGCCTAGCTGCTTGTGTACATTTATGGTGCAGAGCAGGAAGGGTTAAGGTCACTACTTCTAGGTACCAAAAAACAGACAGCTGACAATGAGGAAGGTGCTTGCTTTGCACTAATCCTGTGATCCTCCAAGTAATGCCAAGATATCAATGACTGAAACTGATCACAAATGAAGAGACACAGTTACAGACATAACACTCATGGTTGTTAGTAGGGTTCATCATGTTTATTTATAGTGCTGATCTATATGTGCATATGAAAACATGAACTTCATGTATATTTAACCAGATATCCCAAGCCCTAGACAGTAGCGTGATCGCCACATGTGATGCTCCTGACGACTTTAGGTGGTCTTGGTATTTCTAGTTGATGTCATACATGTAACTGGACTAAGCAGGTCTTGTACAAAAAAAACTGCAGGGTGGCATTTTGATAGTTCGGGTTCAGTTATTTTTGGATACTAGAATATGTTGTTAGAGGAGGATAGGAGTTGATATAAGGGCTATGGATTGTAAGGAAAACCTGGGAGATTATATTCAAGCCTTCATACAATGACTTTATGATCAAATGAGTAGAAAACAATGATCTATGAAAATGGGGAATGCTGTTAGGGAGACACAATTGGGGGGGAATTTATTACCCCATCTATGCCAGGTTTCTGTGTTGTACCTCACATCACCCTTCTGTGCTTCACTCACCACTTTACACGAATGTGGGCGGAGTGGGGCAGAGAGCATATTGGGGACACCATGACCCAACATATTCATTATAAGTCATGTCAGTTTTCTTCAGGAAAGCAACGTCAGTTCCTGACTGATGTAGATCTCAATTCTGGGACATGGGCATGCGCTTGAATTATTAGGAGGCCGGAGTCTCTTAATAAATCAGACAAGCCTTGCCTTAGGACTGGTGTACAAAATGTTAGTCTTAATAAATCTGCCTCAGTGTACTCGTGTGAAACATGTAAAACTAGTTGTATGAGCTTGTTTTCTAATGATGACAGCTACATTAGGACTGTAAATAGTGCATTGCATGTGATACATACATATTAACAGCCATTATTCTAGGCCACTAAAAAGTAACTGTTTTTGGAGGTATCCTGGTAAAAATATCTGATCGTAAGATATCCCATTGGTATATAGCTTTAAAGTATGTAAGATTATTTCTGCCTAACTTATGACTTGGAAAAAAATATAGCTATTATATTGAGGAGAAATTTTGATAAGTGCCTCAAGGGCTGTCCCTGTGCCAGCAAGTGCTCCAGTTCTCACTAGTAAATCCTGGCCAATGGCTCCCCCTTTGTCGACACTAGTATGTGCATTGAAATCTCCATGCAGGAACAAATGGCACATGCACAGTACACTCCCTGCAGTGCGTAAATATGTCACATACATACTATGCATACACCACATCCATTATCGGTACACCCGAAGGAGTCAACTGACTGACTAAAGTATATGGATGATGGATGTGGATGCCCCAGGAGTGGGACCACCCATGGGATACTTGCCACATATTTGCATATGGATTTAGGTTGTTTTCTCAAACACTAGTAGTTATTTGATGGGTATACATCATCTGCCAGACTCACTGTAATTAGAGGCACAGTAGGCCTGTGCCTATTGGTGGCACTATATGACACTTGCTTAACTGTAATTTTATGCGAAAAATCCCTAAATAAACAGAGTCAACCATAATCATATACAACCTATATGGCCTCACAGGATGTTTTCCCTGCCCCTGCTGAAAGGGGTAGCATCTAGGATACTCTAAGCACTCAAGGCCTACGCCCACCACCAATCTTTATATTAATTTTATAATATTACTATTTAGCCATACTATAGTATAGTTATTAATTTACAATATGTATGGAACTGTTATTTGGTCACTGTATGTTGGTATTATTTGTATACTGTATTGTGGTACTTATTTATACATTATGTGACAATAACAGTGTTGATGTTATTGAGAAACTGTACATTTGTTTGTAGTGTTTGGTTTTGACAGAACTATGTAGCATTTTTATTTAGTCAACTGTATGGGAGTGTTGTATGGTCAATGTATGCAACCATTCTGTATGTTTCTTATAATCATTCACTATATGGTATGGTTATTTGTACACTGTATGACTGTAAACCATATGGTGGGTTGCCAACCAAAGGTATTGTACAGTGCATCATTCAAAGCCTGACCAGACTTGAAAGTAATCCTAGAAATAAGTACACAGTACATTGATGACCACTGTCTTCATCCATTATAATCTCTATTACAGAAAAAATGGAATTCACTTTTTGAATAATATATAAGTATTGTATATTGATGCTTGTAACATTCCCTTTGCATGTAGGACTTCCTTGACTGACTGCAGTGAAGAGCTTCCCTTAGATGCTTCTCATTAGTTCCTCTGCGGAAAGTCAATTAACATAACCTGTCATTCTTCCATGACATCACTTGCTTTAAGAGCACTCCAGAGTGGAATTTCACAATCAATAGGGAGACAAATACCTAGATTAGAAGATCACCTCATGTAAACAACTTGTTCTTCTACAGATTATTGATTGTTAGCGGTAATTAAGTATCAGTCAGGCAGTATGGTGGCGCAATGCTGGTGTGATGGCTTCCAGTCAAAACAACCATACACATGTTGCTTACGTTTCCTGATCACTCAAAAACACTCTCAGGTGTCACTTGGTCTAAACTAGTAACCTAACACGGCATGTTTGAATATGAAGAACTAATGGGCTCATAAAAACAACCACTATCTATATGTCCTAGAACATATATACAGTATATATATATATATATATATATATATATATATATATATATACACACACACACACACACACAGCATGGAAGGGAAAACATATGAATAAATTGTCAACTAGGCAATACCAATTCCCTTATCAATAGGGTCTGTTTCTATATACTCTGATATTATAATTTTATTCATAGATTTCTAGGAGGTATAACAGAGGAACAGCACACAGCATAGTTCTAAGAAAATATGGCTCAGAATTGTTATATTGAAGGGAAAGCAAGTAAACCAAAAGAGACATGGCAGGAGAGATGACCGGTCTTCTTTAAAGGGGTTATTGTGGATTCTAAAAATTCAAAGAACTTAAGGTATCCATAAGGTATTCTTGTATTTAGACACCTCCTCCACCTTCTGCACACTGTTACATTTCACTTGCTACTTCCAGATTGCAAGCATGACTCTTGAACTTCTCTCCAGGCCTGTGTTGTAAATGCCTACTACATTTCTCATATGCCAGCAATGTTGGCCATACATGTCTCTTGCGGATCAAACGTGCATGGTATTCATTTGCCACGCATTTGCGATAAAGATACAACGGGGATCAGGGTCATATATGTTTCATCATTATTGGAGGTAGTACTGTCTGAGGTGGATCACATGTGAAACATCTGGCATGTGATCTACATGGAAACAGCCTGAAGTGCTATGGGATCACATGGACAATTGGGAGCACAGTATATCATGTTGTAGTCACATCTACATTGATAATCCATTGATGAGGGTTAAAAAAAAAAAAAAAAAGAGGATAGTACCAAAAATGGATGGACTGATGGACACAAACCTTCTGTTTGTATCGGACTACCATTGACTTCAATGTAAAAATTTTAAAAATGTTTTTTTTTTTTTTTTTTTTTTTTTACTGGAACAGAAAAAAACGACAACACAATGTAGATGTAAACATATACTTAGTAAACTTTAAGGTGGCATAAGTAGATTTTAAATGCTAAAAAGTTTCCCCAAAAAATGTAAAACATAACTGGACTCATCGTTTTCTTACTGCGGCAGGAATTTGTATCGAATCTCTTCCATCCTAGCCTAAAATGGTTTCATAAAAAATGTGACAGCGTGATAACTCTTTCATAATTCAGATGTGTTTCTGTAGCAGATGCATATTTAATAGAGTGATTAAGTGTTCTTAAGGATCTCTGCGCTATATTTAAATCAATATTTGTGATTCCAGTCTCTGCTCCTTAAACATTAAGACAATTATCATGTGAGCTAATTAATTTGCTGCCTGGGTGTGAAGGGAAATATGCAGCGAGCATGCTGGAAACAAGTGTAAATGGAGGTTTTATCAACAGAAAGTAAAAGGTTACAGGAGGTTTAACAAGGTCTGGAATGTGCCAAACAAATCAAGAGCGTGGAAATGTAATGCTACCCCGCCATACTATACATACTCAATGCTAATTATTTTTGTCGTGCAGTTGGTCAGTTTGTCTCAATAAAAACAGAGCAATGGAACAGGCTGCTGACAGCAAAGGCATCACAGGTTCACATACTTATTTCTCTGGAATGCCTATGTGTTCCTATATTTTTACACGCTTTCTATAATAAACACATAAAATATATGTCACACTTTCGTGAGAATAATTGGTCTTTGTATAAGTATTTACATTTTACAATAATTTACATAGGTCATAATAAAGCAAAAGTCTAACATTAAACAATTTTTAGTTTTTAGGCTCAAAATTCTGTATTGATGAATTTCAGAATAGATCTCTAGAGAATTTTTAGCTCAGTTTTTTCATGTTACATTTCTGCAAATGCCCTAATTTCAGGATTGTTTTGACACATTAGTGGGCTCTATCATAGAATTAAATGTCCCTTAAGTGGCCCTCACAATTTAGTGTTCTCTCAAGTAGCCCTCACATAATGCTCACTGACCCAAAGAAAAAAAAAATATATAAAAGTTATGCTCTCCTAACCATGTTCCCATGGAGTTACCTGCAGATGTAAAGATGTCTCCAAGTCTGGGCTCACCACGCCTCCCTGCTGAATACATCATCTGCCAAAGCCAGACTGGTGGGCTACAGAACTCCATGCTCAACCGTTGTCAAATTTATCTGCACCCTACCACCTGGTCCAACTGTACAGCATCCAAAGTGCAGGACTGTCCCACTCTATCCAGGATGGTGGAGGGGGCTTCCATTACCTTAAGTCCCAGTGCAGATGGACCGTTAGCCCCACAGTTAAAGTGTCCTCATGTTATCATTCCTCTTACGAATCAAGTAGTATAAGTGCACACTGGCATAATGTGAAATTATCACATAGGGCAGGGATTTTTGCAGTTACATCTATAATCAAACCCTGCATCTAGCGCAGGAAATTTGGTGACTCCGTGACTACATTTCCTATTGCTATCTGTTTCATCGAAATTTTTGTCTCTACAACAGTGGTAAAAATGTGAAGTTATACACATAGGTGACTTATATAAACACTGCAAATATTTTTATTGGAACCTAACATATAAAGATTTTGCTGTTTTTTCCCAAATCTGCAAAATTAAAAAAAACATAAAACCTTCGCTATTGGGTAGTAGCGTCCCGTTCGTTACATACAGTACAGTACCCGGTAATTGGTTTCATTTTACTGTGAGTAGAAAAGAAAAATGAATGTATTAATATACAGTACTGTACCGTATACTTTAGTATACGGTACGGTACTGCAGGGTAAAGTTTATTAATATTTAGGGGTTAAACTTTAGAAACTGGCATCAATTAGCATTGTAAGTGCTTGTAAGCGCTCGTACCAAACATTTACGAATCCTCGCGATCTGCAACCGGGTCTGGAACTTAACCACCTTGCGGATGTATGAGGTATTACTGTATAGGTAGGACCCACAATTACCAAAATCTGCTGGCATATCCTATGAATTTGCCAAAACTCCTTCAAATGATGCCATCATTTTTGCCACATTTGCAGTGCCTGACTACTCTTACTGTAAAGAACCTTTTCCCATATTTACTCTGGTCTAGTTTATGTGTCAATTCCTTGAACTGATAAAGAAGTAGCATTTAAAGAGGACCTTTTACCAACTCCATTCCAGTTCTTAGCTTCTGTTAACAGGTGCTGCTCCCCTGATTCCAGCACAGTTGGAATTTTTTTTTCTAGCTCCCGCCATTTCTGAGCAATCTGTGCAGTTAGTTTTGGTGCCCGATGTGTTATTTAAGCTCTGTAATGTCAGAAGGGCAGTGTCAGGCAGGGGTGTGGGATTCAGAGCTCCAAATAGAGGTTTGAAGTGTCAGAGCTCAGAATCCCATCCCTTATCTGCTCCTGCCCGACACTGCCCTCCTGACAGTACTGTATAGAACCTAAGTATGTACTATAGCAGGCACCAAAACTAACAGCACTAACAGTGGAGTAGAACCTATTAAATGATGCAAAGAGTTGAACTTGGGGAAAGGTTCCCTTTAAATGTCAACTGTTTTGTAATTCCTTGCAGGGGGCATTTGTTGTACTACCAATAAGCCATTATATGCTATAGTAGGAAACCTCCTTTAAAATATATAATATAATAAATTCTGTTTTTCCTATTACATTACACAAACATACATAGGAATATTCGATTTTAGCATTTCTATCATTCTTATGCTCATCCCTTATAGAACAGAATTGTCCACAATGACAAATATAAATGATGAAGAATTCTCTATGACCATTAAGAGGTTAACAGACAGGCATAAAAATAAACTGGCCCAGTTTAGTATTGAAAATCCTCTTGGTGCTAAAATGTGTCAATCAGCCCTTGTGGAAGTGGGTTGCTGTCTGAGCTAGTTATGCAAAACAGCAGATAAGCAGCAAATATCATCAAGGTGCGCAGGAGCAGAGAGGACCATTAGCTGCATGCAAACACCACGCTCTGTATTTTTAGCAGGGAGAATGTAGGGCACAGACATAGATATTATCACCTATATAATCATTGGTTTACAAATCACAATCTAGCGTATCCCTCACAAGAGCTGAGAACTCATTAATATGTGTTATAGATAATGATAGAGATAATTGTTATTACAGAATTATTACTGAATCACTGCTCTCACAAATAATCTTCTCCAATGCATTGATCATAACAGAAATATTACTCAGAAAACAAGATGACCCAATTTTTAAGTGTTTATTATCCTGGTGCGATAGCAGATAACTGGAAACATCAGGTCAAGGTGCCTGTCTGTGTACATATGAAAATGTCAGCACATTCATACCATGCATACTTTATTCATAAGAGAAGGAGAGCTGAATTTGGAATGTTAGAGGGAACAAACAACTCCTTTATTTTGGGTGGGGGTCTAACAAAGGTAGTGGACAACTGATAACAGGAAATATATTATCATGTATTTTATCATTTTATTGCATTGATTAGATGTAAGTCTATTGAAAAAAATAGTGGGGAAGGTTTACTAAGCTAAATGTGCCAGAATTATTATGTGCTTTAGGCACTTTTTGCGTCACCTGACAACAGGGCACAACTTCTAGGGATGCAAAGTAAGTCAACCAATATGTGGCGAGAAGTTGCAAAGTGACAAGATGCACCAAACTTATCATACAGCATACCTTTAGATTGACTGGGTAAGTATACACTGACTAAATATTAACTATACTGCATGATAAATTTGTTGCATCTTTGGATACTGCTGTCTAACTTTATACAACATTTTAATTGTCTTAGGCCTCTTGCACAGTGAAATACGGACATGTGATGGACATTTTTGAAGCATCCGTCACACATCCGTTTCAACAAAACATTCAATTCAATGCATCTATACACAGGTCCATTTTCTGGGCGGTCCATTTTTCACATTCATCAAAAAAACTGACCAGCACTATTTTTGTCCATTTTGGCGGCCAAACGGACTCAATATGTGTCTATGAGATCTGTTTTTAACAGTCATGAAACGGATTGTCTTTGGGTCAAAAAAAGATAGACCAATAAAATGTATTTGTTTTTCTCTGGTAGTTAAAAACTGATGTAAAACTGATGACACTCACCAATTAAAAACTTAAAAACAGAATGGAACACATGCAAAATGGATGCAAAACTGATGAAAAATGGTCATCAAAAATGGACATTAATGTTGGTTTTCAGTAGACATTAGATCTGTCAAAAGCATCATTGTGAGTGTGCAAGAAACCTTACTTCGCAGCACAATTTTGGGGCACTTTTTTACATTCAAACCATGTCCCTGCCTCATCCCTTCCAGCTAAACCACACACCCTTGTCAAATGAGGCACAAAAATTGTTTAAAAGGCATAATTGTGGTGCATGGTTTGTGCACCTTTTGACACAAACTGAAGCAGAATTTTGGAATGTTTACTTAAATTCATTTTTTTTTGTTAAATATTTCAGGAATTTTTTTTTTTCCTACTTGTGTTTTTTTCCTGTGTTATATAGACCTCAGAGCAACAACCCTGCCTGTGCCATATGATAGACTGGGCATGTTGTTAACCTACGTCCTGCAGTTAGTGCTGGTAAAGATACTTTGGGTCTTTCACAAGATAGTGGCACACAGAAAATGAAAGACTGCCAATGGATACCAACAGCCAGCTCTGCCCCAAATCAGTGGTAAACGTTTGAAGAGGTGTACTTCCATAAATGGAATCTGTTCTATCGTGTTCTATCTCAAGTAAAGTGGCAAGTTACCCTGTTTCTGCATACTTTGTGCCTTCTAAGCCTTATTCCTGCACAACCATTATGGGCACTGTAACTCCCATCAGGCCTAGGAAGGCTGACCACAACTGGGATGTGTCCCAGGGCAAACACTACCATCACTATCAGGTACCCTACAGGCCCCATCAACACTACACCACTCTAAGAGGAGAGCTGAAGGAATTAGTCAAGCTCATAGCCACTGTAACAAGTTCATGTACTACTGCTACCAGCCTCAGGGCTTTCTCCAACAGGTTGCTACACAATGAACAGGAATGTATTGACAGAAACTGTCAGATTATTATAGTTGTGATGCTAGGAGTCCCCCTTTCTCGGGGACCCCTTTCTCAGGGAAGATGCATACAAAGACTTATCTGTGTGTATAGTGTTACTATCTAGTAACCATTTTGCCTTTTCTATGCATATAGCAGTACAATAGAGTTATTGCAGCTTATATTGAGAAGTACCTGTACAAAGCTGGCTCCAAGAGAGGGGTTAGCTGGAGGCAGAAAGGTGGAGCGTGGAAGAGACTATGATGTGGTAGAGTCAAGCAATTGGATGTGTTAAGGCTGAGCAGAGGACTTGGAGTAAAATGGACATGAGAAAAAAAAAAAAAATTGAATGAAGCCGCAACTACGAAACTGTATTAAAAAAAAAGTCAGGTTGCCATGCCACGCAGTACAACATGCAGGATTCAACAACGCCATTGCTAGTGATTGAATGGGGGAATATTATAACAAGGTGGTTTGAGCACCACAACAGAGATTGGTTTAGTAGTAAAGGGCACCTAGTGTAACAACAGCATTGCTAACAACAAACTGCAGAAAGTAAATGTTATAAATTCCTTTATATATAAGTGCCTCTCTTTTTTTTTTTTTTGGTGTGGAGCATTGCACTGAGGAATAGGGCTCTGGCTAGCATTATACTGTGTGAGGCCACTGTGGAGCCTTATACTTGTGGGGCATTTGGGGAGCATATTATACTGTGTGGGGCCACTGTGGAGCATTATACTGTGGGGCTGAGGGGGCTGAGGAGCTTTATACTGTGTGGAGAGCAATGGGGAACTTTATATATACTGTGGGGGGGGGGGGGGAGAGGGGGGGGAGGAAACTGCAAATTTTGCCAGTATGGGGCCCCAAAAGTTGTGATGGCAGCCCTGTGTGTGATGCCTACATCACAGCTCTCTCACTAAAATCTTGCGCATGCGTGGAGTGCTCCACAGCTGTGTCATTCCAAATATAGCACTGTGCACGAACCGGCCATGGAGCTGTTGGAGCATGCACAGTGCTATAGGGGATGACCATATAGAGAAAATGCTCAGCAATGTGCACAGCTGGGTGCTGGATAGTCTGTACATATGCACGATTTCAGTGAAGGAGACGTGGTGTAGTCTTTTACAAGAAAGCAAACTCCTCTAGTGGGCCCTAGACCCTTCATTCTGACAATGAACACAACATTCATAATGGCATAAAAGCTATAAGTTAATATATATCAAAACCACAATGAGCAAAATCATAAATAAGCCTAAATCTGCACATGGATACCTAATAGATATATCAAGAGAAATACCAACCATTAGAGTGTTGCTAGGGAGAGCGTTAGAGACTGTTTTCTACTAAAAGGAAATAAAATAGGTAAATAAAGTATAATACAAAAATGTTAACCAAACAACCCTCTATACAATAGAATAAAATGGCACTTACACCTTAAGTTAAAGAGGACCTTTCATGTCCTCATTGATGTGTGGTATTTTATACCGCTAGAAAGCCCCATTGCCGGAGATATCAGTGCCATTAATTTCAGCACTGATATCTCCCCACTAGGCGCTGGGCGGTAAGGAACGCTCCCTCTACAAGCCTATGGAAGAGTACTCGCCCGCCATATTCTGCAAATGTGGGCATTGAGGGGTGGGAATCGGGGCAGGCCTTGGGCCCAGCTGAATTACTAAAAGTTCTATCTGCAACATAAGAAGACTCCACTATTATAGACAGCAAGTGATGAGTTTGGGCCTTGTTATATATTTTACATTGGGACCCAGGATATTCAAGTTATGCCTCTGTCCTTAAACATTTATGGACCACCATGTTTTTTAGCTGTAAATAATGAAAAAGTCTTTGTTACGCACAGTGGCTCAGTGGTTAGCATTGTTGCCTTGCAGCGCTGGAGTCCTTGGTTTGAATCCAGCCAAGAACAACATCTGCAAGGAGTTTGTATGTCCTCCCCGTGTTTGCGTGGGTTTCCTGCCACACTCCAAAGACATAGTGGTAGGGAATTTATATTGTGAGCCCTATATGGGACAGTGACCGACAATGTCTGTGAAGCGTTGCGGAATTTGTTGGGGCTACATAAGTAAATTAAATAAGTCCAAATCTGTAGTCGTCTGGCATGCAGATTGAAATTTGAGCAGACAACTCCCTTTAAGAGTCAGTTACATACAGTTAGCTAGATTATGGTCCTGTTCACATCATGCATGGTTATCCTTTTCAAATAATAATTTTCTTCTTATTGCAGACACATCTGTTAACAGTTTTCAATAGGGCTTTCAGCAATTGTTTCTGTACTTCTCCATTTTTGTTTCCATCAGCATCAAATTTTAGCAGGACAGACAGAGAATGTATCATTTTCTATCATGCTGAAGAGGATTGCAAACCTGATGCAAACCTATGGCTAAAGGATGCTATAGAATACGCATCTTTTTTGCTTCATCCAGTTTGACTTTTTTTTTTTTTTTAACATTACAGGAAGATTTTAGGAAGATTTGACAGGAGAAAGAACCTAACCTAAATTATGTCTTAAAGTTTAATAACGCTATCATTCTCAATACATACACATTATATATGCCTATTATTTGCTGCTGTCATTGATCAGTCTAAGATGGTGTAAAGATGGGACAATCTTCCTTCAGATGGATGATGGGAGTTTAAAGTAACTTACTAAAACATGTGTGGCTTTCTCTAATGAAGCTACAATAGCTGCTGTCTGTTCTTGTGGGGGAATGTCATAAAGGTTCCCAAGTATTCTGTCACTTTCTTTTTTGTAAAGTGACTCACCACAGACAAAGCACTTGGTTCTCAATGACCCACGTCCATAGACCTAAAGATCATTGGGTCATGAAGGGCTCCTTTGAAGCTATTGTAGACATTTCTAAATCCCGTTAAACGCCCCTCTTCTTTTTGTAACCATTTAACATAAGCACAAAGAAAATTTCTTTAAGAGTAGGGAGAGGGGTAAATAAAGAAATGAGAATGTGCCTTCAAAAACATTCATAAAATACCCTAAATCATGAGAGCAGGAAACATTATCTCAACACGGAAGGCGGCAAAACACAACCCATCCACGCTGCTGTCTGTGACTATATCGATCAATGTTGCACACGACTTGTAATATATCACAAAATGCTGTTACACTAGCAGGGACTTCCTCAAAGTCATCCAAAATCCAGGGAATTTCAGCATCCCATCTGTGTATCTGGTGTCTTCTTCCAGCTTGCATCTCCTGCCATCAGGGGCATAGCTATAGGAGGTGTGCAAGTAGAAATCACTGCCAACCCCTGGAGCCTCGAAGGCCCAAAAGACTCTCTACAACATATGACGACACCAGTATTATAGACTCTGTGGGTATGGTGAGGGTAGCCCTCCATTGCACCTAAGTGAACTATTGTTTATTCCACTTTCCTGTTGAACTATATTTCAGCTATATGTCTGAAGAGATACACATATAAAACAATGTATAATTTGTAGTACAGTCCTATAACATATGTGTAGATATGTTTCATGGTGTCGATACATGACCCCAGCTGTGTCACCCACATACAGCAGCACACGGAGTGAGAACCAGAGAGAGCAATGGTTGGCCTGTTAACATCCAGAAGAACACTTATACAAAGGGTCACTATTTTCCTCATCAATATAGTTGATTATAGTTTATAATATTTTTTTCTTTGTTAAAATCTCAAGGATATCACTGGAGCAACCTATCATTGTCCCCATTATCTACAACAAAGGTATGTGTGTAAGGTATGTGTATCACATAAAAAGGGCCTATCGAAACAGACATGCTACAACCTTAAGGGGTACAAAGGCACTTTATGGAGCCTAGTGGACCTCCTTATGCATCTAATATTATAATCTTTTTCTTCTACTCTATATCAATCTAAAAATGTGACTGTATCATCACATGTCGGATTACATAGGTATTATATTGTAAAATACCTCAGTAATACAGTACCATATGTACCAGAGATTTGAAGACTCATGTGGTAGTTCTGCCAGTGAGTTATCCCAATTTGTCCTTTATTTGCTGTTATTTTTTCAGAAATCATACACCATACCCTAAAACGTATTCAGACCCCAGATCACAAAATAATTTAGATACCAGTCCTATAACTTAATTCAGATTAATGGGGTTATCCAAGATCAGATATTGATGGTCTTTCCAATATCATACCAGTGGAGGGCTAACACCTCCACCAATCATTTCCGGATAATGTACAGCAAAGGAAGTAGATGCCTCCATACGCTATGTACTGGCTGTGCTGCACTACCGTATTGCAGCTCAATTTTCATTCACTTACATGGGAGCTGAGCTGCAGTAGTGTGGCACAGCCACTACACAATAAACAGAGTCATCTGCTTCTGGCTCCATACACTGTGCTGATCAGTAGCGGTGCCAGGCATCAGAACCTCATCAATCTGAGGGCTTGCAGGCCCTCAACCCAGACCTCTACAATTACTTACCATTTCTTTCTTCTATACAGGGTCCTGACCAATCAGAATACATAATATCCTGATGCCAGGAAACCAGTTTGGTGGAACCCACAGCCCTCAGGAATAAGGAGAGAAAATATACTCAGGCCCATGTAGTTTTACTAATAGGAAACTATACAAAGGACAGTTATTACATTTACTCTGCTGACAGATCTGAAACAAAAGGGTTACAATGCACTGAAGCTTGGTCTGAACTGCAACAGTTACAGCTACTCCACTACCTTTACAGATTTGGAAAGCAACTCTGCAGGCACTGGGGAGCCTGTGGTAGACATGTTCTTATACATGCAATACAATACATATTCGAAATAAACAATGTCTGTATATGCTTTTAAAACCACTGTCCATCTAGATAATATATACTGAGACAGAAACTCATTTACAGATAAGTGATACCATGCACCAATTCTAGAAGAGGGGCTCAAAGTTTGTTCAGAGTTGTACCTTAATGTGTCCATATGTGCTGCGTCTTTGATGGTCATTTAGGCCAATTTAGATATAACTATCCACAAATTGTAACATGTATTAACTAAATATGCTGCTGGTGCTGCTTAACATCTGCTTGGCATTTCTCCTGATTGGGCAGATGTGAAATGCTGGAAGATGATGATTACACGCCATGATGGAAGTGCGGCCCTCCTGAAAGACAGTCATGTAACATATAGGACATAGAAGGATCTCAGGCATAGGGCAGCCATGCAGTCCTGCCATTTCTCACTGTGTACTTACTGCTTGCAGTCTCACATTGTCATACTGTGTCACGTCAGTGCATTAATATTGAATGATCAATATATGTAAACCAGGACTTTTCTGTACATGTGGCAGAATAATAGCTGGCACCCGAGTATGATAAGAAAAACAGAGTTTATTGAAGGTAAAGTAACAGGATACTTGTTCAGAAGGAAAAGTCAGTGGGTGGGGGGGGGGATTTAATAAGATTGGCGAGTCTTACCCCAGTCTTAATTGACTCTAAATGGCCCACTTATCAGTTTAATATTGTTAGGATTTACAGTATACCACGGATACTAGAAGCCCCAGTGGTACTTTTCTGCCATGCAGAAATTTTTCTTATATATCATACAATATTATAGTGAACAATTCTGCTGTTATAATTTTGTTGTGCTATCTCGACCTCCCCCGCTTGTGTTGGTCTACTTCTTGCACCAAAGGAACTCATTGCTAGAATCAAAGGAACTCTCTAGGTAAAGCTGATTCACAGTCACACCTGGTGCGGGGTCAGAAAGGGGAAGAGCTTGGCACAATGATTCAAAGAGCACCAAAGAGAGTATCCCTGTGATATTCTCCATCGACACCGGCCCTGTGCCAGGTTTAAACACAGTGAGGCAGGGGCACCACGTGGCGTGACGGCATTTCCGTAGGTATAATTGAAATGCTGCGATTTCTAAAACCGCAATGGTTGTGGAAATTGTAATTTTATGCAATGTGTGGATGGGATTCGTTAGATTTAACCAAATCTCATCCACATGCTGTGACCAAAGCCCACATCACAAAGTGACTGACTTGTGCTGCCTCATGTCGATTATTCCTGGGGTGTCACCTGCAATGCACAGGTAAAAACTGAGGGAGACGCACAGAGAAACCTACAGGTGAGCAACACCAAAAACCACCACAGTGACTTGCAGATGAACATTCTTCGTCCCAATATTTGTCCCATGTGTCCCCAATCTAAGTCCTTATTCATCTCTCTGTTTTTCACGTACAGCACACGGTCGGTTTGATTTTATTGTCATGTGGTGTCAGTGGTTCATAGCAGTGAAAAACGGATCAATAATTTTTATAAGAAAAAAAAAATGCTAGACTTTGCATTCAGTTTTATCCGTGGAAAACAGACAGCACTTGGATGATAATTGCATGCAGCCCATGTTTTTCAAAGAGCAAAAAGAGGACCACAATCGAGCAGGTCTCCATTTTAATTTTGATAGACTCGAGGTCCATTAATAAAATCAGACATGTCAGTAATTACATTGATATCGATATGTCCACGGATGAAACACGTATGTGTAAAACAGACGTGTAAATAAGGCCTAAGTCTGAATTCAGATTTTTGATGCAGCGTTTTGATCCATACCCAAAAGTAGATTGAAAAGAAGGCAGAGCTATCAGTCTTTACGCTGCACATTTCCACCAGAGCTATTAAGAGGCAAGAAACTCTGAATAATTCTGTTGCATTTCATGCCAGCATTGGAATGGATTGAGACTGGTAAAGAAAATGCCAGTGCTAATAAATTCACCTTATTGTGTTACTGTACATGTCAATGATGTTGATCCTAGATCTAATAATGTAACACTGTAACATCATACTGTTATGTTAAATGCCCATAAAATGATAATTAAAATGATAAGCGCTATTTTGACTAGGTAAAAACCACATTTGGCTACTACATTCAGCAAGATGGCTTCATTGTGTTCTGTTTACAAAGGCTCAGAAGCTCTGTGGTCATGAAGAGGTTAAGTTTTTTTCTAGGCAAAATATATATTCAGCATTGGTGTGATTGTCACAGGGCTGCCCGTAATGAAAGGATAGTCACAGAACAGCGCCATAGATTGTGATTGCAGAGTCCTTCATAATAAAGAGTATTGGCTTGTGGAGGAAGAAAGCAATGACATGGTTTCTGTTTTGGGCAGCGAGATGACAGTATGTAAATCCCAATAAGAGTACCTCTCTCCCAAATTACCAGCTGATAATGTCCTGTTAGCTTAACACTGTACTTAACCATCATCTGGAATGTGTTAGCGGTAGCCACCAAGGCCCACCCAAGGAACGGGAGCAGCCTGCTCAGACTAGATGACACCTATTGACTTCAAGTTTCCATGTTCCTCTGTCCAAACACTAAGTGCCAACAGCTGTGGGTTTAACCACGTCTGAGACTTCCACCCTCTACAAGTAACATCTTCCTATGGTCAGCAGACCTGTACTTTAACAGGGATCCATTTTATTTTTCGGAGCTGTTAGGAATCTGGAATCCATGTGTGAGTAATGAGAAGTTATTTTCACATCAGCTGAGAAATGAAGGTCAGGGCAGGGCAGGATGTGTCAGAGGACAGCTGGGGCTTGCTTGTCACTTCAGTGCAATATAGCCACAAGTAGTCGTACTCATGAGCAATACTTTCATATTTACCTTGTACATACAATGGCTATTTATTAGATTGAATAAAACATAATAGTATATACCCAAACATGTCAGACTACAACGGCTATATCTGGTCAGTCCTATGCTGTTACAGCCACTAGTTTACCTGCAGGGAAATAATGACAATGCATTGACACATCATTTGCCCCCTATGTGACCATCACCAGTCTTAATATGGATTGTATTGCAGTGGTATTTGACATTTCTTCACTTGCATGAAGCTGTTATTCGGTCACTATAGGTAAGGAACACACGGGCAGCAATGTTAGCCACCAGAAACTTACCTGCGTTAGCAGCATAGTGAATGAAGGCTGTAGAAATCTAAAACCCCGAGAACAAGGTGCCAGGCCCTAAAGGTTTTAAAACTACAGAGTGTCAATTATTGCTAAGGGTTTTATCAGGGGGGAAAAAAAAAAAGAATTCCTGCAGGTGAACTGCAGCAAAAACCTCCAGTAATTGCAACAGCGACTTGTAGAGAATTATGCTGCAGAAGAACTTCTCCAATGGAAATTCTCCATGGTGTTTGTACCATGTGGCCCCAGCGTATAGTAGTATTTCCTTAGGCACTACTAGGGACTTCTGCTGCACAGTGTGTTATTTTTGCAGTGTGAGGTGGTAGTGGTACTATGTAGCTTTGTCATGTAGGCAACATCATGGAAGCAGAGACGTGGCTAGGGGTTCAGCATCCAAGTGAGCCCCCAACTCAGATATACCGATATTATGAGTATATGGTGACCGTATAGTGGTAAGTACAGGCTTTGCACAGGGCTCTATAGACAAATTAGGTGAATACAGCACAGGAAACATTTGGAGACTTACAGGTGATGTCCCTGACTGTAATCATTCCCTTTTTCTGTCTCTATCTGGATTGGACTGCTATGACCACTTCTCCCAGTAGTGACTCTCTGTAAAGTTTGCAACACAGACATCTTTGGCCCCTCACCTTTCCAGGCACTCTACCCACATTGTCCTCACCTACAAAAATTCCCCATCCTGCTGCTACCCCCAAATTCCCCTCAGGAATGAATAATAATACCCCAAGTACAGCTTATTATTGTGTGCCTCCTAACAAAAGGAGTTTTCCAAGTCATCAATAATCCTATACCCGGGACCCCTGCTGATCAGCTGTTTGAAGGGGAAACCAGCACTTGAGAAATCGCCATGACTCCTTCTCTGTTTACGTTGTATCATGTGTTTTATCATGGCCATGTTAAGTAACTACAACCTGGTCTTATACACTTCTATACTGTAGAACAAGGCTGTAATTGCATCATATGGTCACTATAAAATAGCATGTGATATAAACAGTGAAGTGGTCATCGTGTCTTAACACGCGCCAAGGCCCATTCAAACAGCTTATCAGTGGGGGTAACCCTGCTAATCTCTCATTGATGATATATCCTGAGGACTAATCATTAATAAAAATGAGCTGTAAAATCCCTGTAATAAAGCTCAAGTGCTCCTTAATTTAATACTACCCAATTGCCCCCTTACAATATGCCCCCTGAGATAAATACTGCCCCCTAATGTACCCTTATATAAATGATCCCAGTTATATTCATAAAGCTCCCTAATGACCTCTTATATAAATAATGGCTTTTTTATTATTTAGGCCCCCTTAAATAATTGATCTCCCCCAAAGTCATAATGGACCCTAATGCCTCTTATATTCTTTAAGCCGTCTTATATAAATGATCTTCCCCTATAGTCATAATGCCCCCTAACGTGCCCTTTATGCCACATATAATAAGAAAAGACCCGCAACTGCCCTAAAAAAAAAAAAGAAAAAAAAAGAAAAGTTATACTCACCTGCCTGCATGGAGCCGCCATCTCTCCTCTTATTTACTTATTTGTGCTGTGAGCACCTAGCAAGCCAGCAGGCCTGAATTGGCTTGCAGCTTACAGAGTGGCAGAGCAGGAAGCGAAATACTTTCTGCTCTTCATGCATTTCAGACACCGATATAGTTGAACGAATTGCTTGTGTTTATGCTACCCTCCTCCCCCTCTGCCCCCGCTAGCTACACCTCTGCATGGAAGTATTAGGTCTGAGGTTTAAGTGTGGAGATTGGTTCTAACCATAAGTCAAGATGTTTGAGTTGACTTGCTATTGACTTGACTATTAATGGGTGCAGGTTCATTGCCAAGCGATTCTTAACGTCTTTGGTGATGTGACTACCAAGTTATTTAAACTGATCAACCACTCAACATGAGAGATAACTTTATCAAGTTAATGCAGAGATCAGAATTGTCTCTGTATGTGTTGATAAGTTGCATTGCTTTGAGTAGGGTCTGGAGCAGGTCTGACATAAATATCATAAGGTCATCTACATATAATGCTACATGATCCTCACTGGAGGGATAGACATCTCCTTTGTTCTCTGGGTCAGTATACAGTGTAATGGCAAGGGGTTCCATGGCAAAAAAATAGCAGCAACAGTGGACACCTGTCACATGCCCCTATCAACAAAAAAGTGGTCAACACCAAACGGTTAAGGGCAATGGCAGCCTTTGGCTGTTTGTAGAGGATCTTCTCCCAGATGGTGAAAACTGGTCCAAACCCAAAGCTCCTCAGGACTAGAGATGACCGAACCAATTCTAAGCATCATGATGTCGGCACGCCCAGAGAGATTGTGCTTCAGTGTTATCCCCCGGGGGGATTGATGTCAGCCAGGAGGCTGGAAGAGGCCAGAAGAGGATGCCATAGGATCACAAGATGCTGCTAGGAAGCAAAGGAGAGGTGAGGCAAGGTAAGTTTATTATGTTGCCACAACTCTCCTGGGCTTCCACTTAGTACAGTATATTCGGGGGTCTAAACCTAGAATATAGTAATAGCACTTCATGAGTTTTGACCATTTCTACTTAGTATTCTCAGAAGGAATAGTCACTCAATGGAGTCAAAGAACTTGGCAGAAATCAGGGAGGCCAAGACTCAATTCTCCGATCCAGTACCTCAGTCTGTGTACCAGGTCACTTATCACAAAGTTTAGATGATTGACCACATTTAATAATGATATGGGGAAGTATAAGCCACAGTTCAGTGGATTCTTCTCCATTTTCAGGATCACCACAATCATGGCATTGCAGAAAGAAAATGACAGGATAAGTTCTCAACAAACTCATCACAAAGAGGAAGACTCTGCCTAAAAGGAATATCTTTCTCAGCAAACGCTATATCACTACAAGAGATCAGTGTCACTGAAGATGAAGAAAACATACTGTACAGTGCAGAAATGCCCTGAAGTAAATTTATGTGCTACAAAAACAAAGGAGAACACACAGAACTCCCATACAACATAACTGTATCTCTGATGTCAAACGTTATATTCTGCCATGACTGAGATGAGCGATCCGTGTATTCAAATATTTAATCTTCATTCTCAGAAACTACAACAAGCCTGCGGGAACTGGAGGCGCTGTCAGGACCAAAAGTAGGTTTGCTGTTACCGCCTACATCCATATTGTTACATGCAGGAGTGGATGGCGTGACAATAACATGAGTATTACCCTTTCCAATCATTTTACAGCACTGTTTATATAATAGTTCTGACACTGTGTCTATTTTTTTTTTTTCTTACAAAAATTGTCCTGCAAAAAATGCTTAACAGTATGATATTTTGCACTCAAAAGAATGTAGTGAGGCACAGTGACGCAGTCAAACTAGACTTTTTTTTTTGTACAAAAAACTATATTTTTTACAATATAGCTTTTTGTAAAAACAAAAAAGTCTAGTCTGACAGCTTCGGTACTCAAAGGATGATCTGAACAGTAAGACACACTTTAGACATTCACAGACTACAGCGCAACAGTGACTGCAGTTCTGGCAATGTTTTTTTTAAAAAACTCTATTGCAAAAAAAAAAAAACTTAACAAAATAAGATTTTGCACTCAAACGGTGACCTGGCCAGTGTAAGTCTAACACAGTGGACAGTCACAGTACAGTGCATAGCTTCTCCCAGCACTCCTATGATCTATCTGCCTATATTTCTGTTGTACTACAACAATGTTGTTTTTTTTTTTTGTTTTGTTTTTTAACGCTATCACTGTGCTGGTCTGCTAGCTGCAGTGGCTGTGTCCTTGCTGCAATCTAACAAAATGGCTCTTCTTCCTGTACAGTTTTATTTGCTGATATCAGATGACTGCGATCTCTTAACCCACCACTCATGATTGGCTGCAAGCCTGTCAACTGATAATACCAAAAGCCTGTAATTTTTCTTCTCCATGCTCTTCCGCATAAAGTTACATGTGCCATCGGCTATTTTGCAGGTTCGTCCAAGACAAATTGCTAGAGGTTTGCTCAACTCTAGTCCTGGGCATCCAGCACCATCATCCAGAATGGATGTACAGTGGTTACGGAAAGTATTCAGACCCCTTTAAATTTTTCAC
The DNA here is from genome assembly GCA_947044405.1 of Leptodactylus fallax. Taxonomy (NCBI): domain Eukaryota; kingdom Metazoa; phylum Chordata; class Amphibia; order Anura; family Leptodactylidae; genus Leptodactylus; species Leptodactylus fallax. The sequence continues at coordinate 810,061 of CAMRHE010000088.1, read as the reverse complement.
TCTTTGTTTCATTGCAACCATTTGCTGAAAGCAAAAAAGTTCATTTTATTTCTCATTAATGTACACTCAGTACCCCATCTTGACAGAAAAAAAACAGAAATGTAGATATTTTTTGCAAATTTATTAAAGGGGTCTGAATACTTTCCGTACCTACTGTATACATCAAGATCTTTCTGTGGGACCCTGTGGCAAGGGGTTAAAGATTGGTGAATGGTCCAACACAGTCCTCAGCATATGTTCACCTGAGAGTATCTAGGATCTTTGATCTCACTTTTCTAAACCTTAACTGTATACAGAATACTATCATTATGCTCTACTTTTTGCTCTGCCAGTGGCATCTTTACTCTAGATTCACACTAGCGTTTGGATTTCCATCCTTCAGGTCCGCTTGGGGACCTGAAAGACGGAAACCCTATCCGCTTAAAAAGCATTTAAATGCAGAGAGAAAAGTCCTCCTTGGACTTAAATGGACCAAAGAAAGGTGACGTTTTACAATTGAAGTTTTTGAGTAACTGTATTTTATATCATTGACAAGTAACCTGAACTTGTACAGTATACCACAATATGGGCATACAATGTCATGTGTTACTTATAGGCTTCTATAGGCTGCAACAGTGATGTGTATACGGCACTTCTCCACTGCAGCCATATAAGCAAATCCTGCCACTTCATGGCTACATGTACACAAGCATGGAAAAAAAATGAACATGAACATTTGTTTCACAGTTCTTTTACATCCAATGGGCAGCTATTTTGACATATCCCTTACAGACTTGACAGATTCGTGGAAATTAACAGTCAAAGAATCACACATGTGAATAGCTCCACTGAAAACAACTTGTTTTAAAGTCACAGATTTGACGGCATCCACATGACCATTTTTCACGGTTGTGTGCATGGTTTTGCATCTACCACCTAAATAAGTAAAATGTAACATAAATGTGGTTATTCTAAAAAAAAAAAAAAAAAAAAATGTATTTAATTTTATTTAAATTGAGTTCTACGGCTCTGTATAGCTTCCAATATACTTTCACACATTATGTCCTACAAGGCAGTATACACTTATTTGGGAGTGAAGGTGTTAAGCGGAGCAGAAAAATGTCTGACTTTAACTCTAATAATAGTCAATTTAAGGTTCATAAAGGCGACCAATGAAAATGTTTGTAATGTGTCTTTTCATTATAAGTAACTACCACTTTAAGGAAGATTACCTCTATGGTATGTGGTAATAAGGGATTTAATTAGCAGAGGCTGTAATTCAGCCTTAGAAGAGACCTTCTACCCAGATAGACAGGCTGACTCCTGGCTACAGCCAAGCTGCAATGAGATGCATTACATACTGACCGCTTCTGCCAGTAAGGCAGCAGACAACTTCAGTCAGCTTGAAAAAAACCTGAAAAATGTTAATGTTGTTTTTAAATGTTTTTTTCTATAATAGCATGTGTAATCGTGCAATCGCAATTTTATGCTACATTGCAATGAGGTTGTTAATGCTTTTATCTTTGTAAAGACGGCAGCTCCCCTAAATAAGTAAACTACATATAAAATTGCATAAAATTTTCTGCATCATAAAGATGATGTGATAAGATCTGGCATGCAGCAAGTTTCAGTGAAGTCCAGTTTAACACATACTTTACAGAATTTAAAGGGTTATTTCAATCTGATAAAGTGAGGATAATATTATCCTGTCACTTTATGACGACTGGAGATCCAACGTCTGGGACCCAATCCTGAGAATAAAGGGTCGCAGCAATACAGCTTTAGAACTGCAGACCCTTTGGAGCAGTTCTCCTGGCCACCAGCTGTACGGGAGCCACGATAAGCCCCATTCACTTTAACTTACAGAGTACTTGTAGGGCTTTAACACCTTTAGCTGTGATATCACTATATTTATTATTCTCGTCTCTAACATCAAAGTGTATGTTATACTTATTTAATGATGCTGTGTAAGACATGTCTGTGTAGTGATATTACTAAATTCATTTCCATATTCTATGATTGTGATAGGCTAGGTTCACACCACCATTTTAATACTGAAACCAGCGGAGAGAAAAGTCCTCCAAAGGAGACTCTGATGCACATGTGAACCTAGCCTTAGCTGTTTCTTATTACTTCACAGTGTTTATCATAGTGTGATATCACTATGTGCATCACCATATGTATTATTACTCTAGTGTGACATCATTATTTATGCATTTTGGTATCACTATATGTATTTTTCTTGTACTGTGACATCACTGTAATTTTTATTGCTGTTCTATCATTGTCTTTCCTATTAATTTACAGTGTTTATCACAGTGTGGCATCCATATGTGCATCATGCAAGACTGTGACATCACTGTGTTGTGACATTACTGTATATTTGTAATACTGTATACTATAATACTGTATTTCTGTATAGTGATATCACTGTTTATTATGCCTGTATTATGACATTACTGTATTTATTATTTTTCTATGTTGACATAACTGTTTATTATCTCTATATTGTGACATAATTGTTTATTATACTTGTACTGTGACATCACTGTATTTATTATTCCTATATTGTGACATAACTGTTTATTATACTTTCACTATGACATAACTGTGTCTATTACCCTATTCTGTGACTTTGTTCAATAATCTATACTTCAGTGTTTAATATCACAGTGAAATATCACTATATGTATTGTAAACCGTGACATTACTCGGTCAATTAGCTCTTTAGTTTATCATTAAACTTATTATTCCTGTATAGTGACATAACAGTGTTTATTATATGTGTACTATTATATTGCTGTACATATTATTCCTATAGTGTGGCATAATTGTTTATCACTGAACTATGACAATCACTATGTTTATTATCCACATGGTGTGATTTCATTGTGTGCAATATGTCTGTGTCATAACTGAAATATCTTCCCTCCATTTTAAGAGACATACATTAGGTGCACAGACACTACGTGTCTAAGGTAGCTCAAAGGCTCCTCAGCCTTTGGGCTACCTGAGGGCCCAAGAAGGTGTTACAATTCTGCGCAAGAGCTTTTGTCAGGATTACAGCTACAGGGGTGTAATGTTAGTTTACATAGTATTTATAGGACAATAATGTACAGGAAACATATTTTCATTAATATAGGTTGTTTTATGTGGCCTGATGGAAACATGAAGTTTTTATTCTAACAAAGAAGACAGACTGTCATGATGCTCATTGTCACTTTGTGACACCAGTTGTGCTCTCACTATAGACAAACGCCATAAAAATGCCTTTATTCTGCAGTAAGGGCATCAAACTAAGGGGTTACAAGTACTCCAGTGGAATCTAAGGCTAGCAATATATTTCGGAGCCCTTTAACATGGAGATTTTATATTCCCAAATGTTTGAGTGAAAAATGATTGTTCTGCCCGCTTGTCATTTCAGGTCCAACTGGTGCCAAACACCAAGGCAATGGTTCTCATTAGCTCAGAATAATGTAGATTATAGAGATGGATTACAAGTGAGAATCAGAATAGTGCCATTCCCACAAGGACCCAGGGAGGGCTTCCAGCCTAGAGAATGCCTTGTGGATTTACAACACACCACAGTCAGAAATGACAACTGACCTTGTGTATTAATCTTTTCAGCATCTTTATATTGGCTTCCACCCTCTCAGAGCAAACAGCTTGCACAAGCTCCTTCTGAGTGCTGCCAGTGAGATGGCTGCGTGCAGAGCGTGTTATACAAGCCGTGATTCCGGATTGTACATGTGTTTTGAGGTTTCTATTGTGGCCACATACCATTTCTTGAGCTCGGTTGGCTGGAACATTCTATCTTGGCACACAAACATTTTTTTCTTTCTAGTCCTGCAAAGGGAAATAAGAAGGATTTTGAATGGACAGGGAGCCAAATAAATTTCCTTAGCTTGACATAAAATTAAAAAGGAATATCCCAGACCTTAATCTTTTATTATTTAAGACTTTGAGGTCTGACTCAAGGGCAAAGGAACAGGTGGCACAATATCGGACAGCTTCTGTGGATGTTAAGAGGTGTTTTTTAACAAAATCTCAAAGTCTCACAAGACACATGGCTGACACAGGCCAGAAAGATCAATGCATACTTGTTGGTTAAAATACATATGTGAATTATGAATACTTGCCAAGTACTGTATAGTCCTGGAATTTGAGACTATGCTGACAGAGGTCAGAGTTTCCTGTGCTAGTGTACTGGATGCCTTAACAATTTTTTGTGATGTTTTGACTGCTGGTACACTTTGTCACTGGAATGTAAGGACAGATCTTCAGCAGTGTCAATCTAACAACATCTAAGAAAGCACTGGCTTTCAGGGTTATTCTGGATTTCATTAGGAGATAAACAAGCAACCTGCTGCACCATCTTCAATAACCCTATACTGACTACAGTGACGGCATATAAGACACAAGTAATGGTCGAATATACTAGTGGTAAACGCACAGTATATCATTAAAACATAAGTATCCAGATAGGCATTGGCCAGATTAAGGTTGGGGGAGGCTTATGGTACAAAATTTGGAGGGACCTATACAACCTCTGCAACCCAAATCACTTGGCTCCTTATAGCAACCACATGTAATAGAGGTTGCCATGTGGCCCTCTTTTCTGAGTTCCATGGGAGTTATGGTGAAAGTGAAGCCAGCAACTTACTTCAACTTCAAAAATAGAGCCACATAATGTCCATGCATCCCTACCTATTTTGGAAGTTAACCTATTTTTGGACACTCAACAACTATCAAAGAATCCCTGTTTTTCTAAAAGCGAGAGGTCCCAAGGTGAGCACTGCATATATAAACACTGGCTGCCAGGGGCAGAACTAGTAAATAATACATAAATAGTTGTGAACCGTGGCATCATGGTCCTTGACTTGCCACTTTGTGTTTCATCACATACAGTGGGGAAAAAAAGTATTTAGCCAGCCACCAATTGTGCAAGTTCTCCCACTTAAAAAGATGAGGCCGGCCTGTAATTGACATCATAGGTAGACCTCAACTATGAGAGACAAAATGAGAAAACAAATCCAGAAAATCACATTGTCTGATTTTTTAAGAATTTATTTGCAAATTATGGTGGAAAATAAGTATTTGGTCACCTACAAACAAGCAAGATTTCTGGCTCTCACAGACCTGTAACTTCTTCTTTAAGAGGCTCCTCTGTCCTCCACTCATTACCTGTAGTAATGGCTCCTGTTTGAAATTGTTATCAGTATAAAAGACACCTGTCCACAACCTCAAACAGTCACACTCCAAACTCCACTATGGTGAAGACCAAAGAGCTGTGGAAGGACACCAGAAACAAAATTGTAGACCTGCAGCAGGCTGGGAAGACTAAATCTGCAATAGGCAAGCAACTTGGTGTGAAGAAATCAACTGTGGGAGCAATAATTAGAAAATGGAAGACATACAAGACCACTGATAATCTCCCTCGATCAGGGGCTCCACGCAAGATCTTACCCCGTGGGGTCAAAATAATCACAAGAATGGTGAGCAAAAATCCCAGAACCACACGGGGGGACCTAGTGAATGACCTGCAAAAAGCTGGGACTAATGTAACAAAGGCTACCTTCAGTAACACACTACACCGCCAGCGACTCAGATCCTGCAGTGCCAGACGTGTCCCTCTGCTTAAGCCAGTACATATCCAGGCCCATCTGAAGTTTGCTAGAGAGCATTTGGATGTTCCAGAAGAGTATTGGGAGAATGTCATATGGTCAGATGAAACCAAAGTAGAACTGTTTGGTAGAAACACAACTCGTCGTGTTTGGAGGAGAGTGAATGCTGAGTTGCATCCAAAGAACACCATACCTACTGTGAAGCATGGGAGTGGCAACATCATGCTTTGGGGCTGTTTCTCTACAAAGGGACCAGGACGACTGATCTGTGTACATGAAAGAATGAATGGGGCCATGTATCGTGATATTTTGAGTGCAAACCTCCTTCCATCAGCAAGGGCATTGAAGATGAAATGTGGCGGTGTGCTTGATCCCAAGCACACCGCCAGGGCAACTGAAGGAGTGGCTTCGTAAGAAGCATTTCAAGGTCCTGCAGTGGCCTAGCCAGTCTCCATATCTCAACCCCATAGAAAACCTTTGGAGGGAGTTGAAAGTCCGTGTTGCCCAGCGACAGCCCCAAAATATCACTGCTCTAGAGGAGATCTGCATGGAGGAATGGGCCAATATACCAGCAACAGTGTGTGCCAACCTTGTGAAGACTTACAGAAAACGTTTGACCTCTGTCATTGCCAACAAAGTATATATAACAAAGTATTGAGATGAACTTTTGTTATTGACCAAATACTTATTTTCCACCATAATTTTCAAATAAATTCTTAAAAAATCAGACAATGTGATTTTCTGGCTTTATTTTCTCATTTTGTCTCTCATAGTTGAGGTCTACCTATGATGACAATTACAGGCCTCTCTCATCTTTTTAAGTGGGAGAACTTGCACAATTGGTGGCTGACTAAATACTTTTTTCCCCCCACTGTAAACCATTACATAATAGAGCTATTGCCCTAGTGCAGATGTAGTGGTAACAGACTATGGAGATATTGGGCTGCTTTTTATAACAATATCAATACTGATAAGTATGTTAAAGAGCAAATAACACTTAAAAGCAACAAATACTAGATCTGGTTAACTTGTCTGTAATACCCACTCTTTCACAGCACATCTGTGGGGATGGAGTCTCCCTTTCCTTCTACACCTAGTCTCCCAGGGTTACCAACGTCTTATAAGTTCTATATATTAAGGAGTCTCTTTGCAGATAAGTTAATAAACTTTATCTATAAATAGCAAATAACTAGTACTAGCATTTAACTAGTAATTGGACAGTCTCTGATTTAGCAAGTTGTATGGAAACACATACTAAATAGGTTCAGTGTATAACTCTCTGACATAACGCTCTGCCGATGTAAACCTACTGCCAGTATTCAATATTAGAATGGAGTTCCTTGGATTCATTATTGTAGATGATACTGAAGGCCCACTCTCAATCTATATAGAACCTCTTATTATCCGTTGGGCTAATCCAAACCTATGTATTAGGTATATTGTTTAGTGTTCAGAGATTGTCATGTGCCAAAAAGCAATAGCACACCTTAAATTTTTGTGTGTGGGCCCTATCAGACCTAAATCCACCCTACAGCGTTAAAACGCTACAATGGAATATAATAACTTATGTTGTGCTGTTTTCTGGTTGTGAAAATTTACATATTGACTGTAGGTACGGAAATTCAACCCTTTTCACTCTAATACGGTACATAGCGTAAGGCAGCAGTACTGAGAAATTCAGTCCGTTCTCAGATACAATCTGTTTTCACTTCAAGTTTAAAAGTGGTTAGCTAATTCCTATGGAGGGATTAGGCTGAAACATCATATGTGTGACATTGCCAGTCAGCTGTCTTATACACTTAGAAATGCAGTCCAAACTTCTACTGGAAAAGACTTTGTGGCCTATAGTGTACTGCAAGAGGTCAGAACCCTGAGTGTTTCTTTGCTATAAATAATAGTGGCTTACCTAGTTACCAGCCAGATTTTGTTGGACAGAACTCATTCATTTTACGTTTTGGCTACAGCTTATGTCTATGTGTTAAATTACTGTGTGTAAAACTTTTATTTTTTTAATCATTTTAAATCATTCAACCCATGAAGAGAACAGACATCATATTAACATGGACTATATAGGTTATGTATACTTTCCTGAATCAGCCAGCTTGGAATAAATCAAAAGGTCTTCATAGGTGCTTTGGTTATCCATGGCACATGACAGTTGTGTGTATTTCCTACTAGGGTTAATGGGGATTTTGTTTATCCATGGCCCTGTGGCAGTTGTGGAACCTTCTTAGTAACGATTATAGTTGTACAATGTTTTTAGTGGGGATCATTTGTACTATGGTTATCTAAGACCCTGAAACAGTTGTAAGGTCTGTAGTAGGGATCATGAGTGCTTTGGTTAGACATAATCCTAAGAAGTTTGGGGGTAGTTTTAGTAATGGCCCTGAAAATTTTGGTTATTCTTAGCCTTTAAACAGTTTTAGAGTCATTACTATTTTAGTTACCCAATGGCCTAAGATTGTTGTGGGGTTATGGGTGCTTTGATTATACATAGTCCTTATATAGTTGCCCTGTTAAAGAATACCAATAAAAGAACTAGAACTAAACACTAAATACCTGAAAAATATGTGGAATTGTAACAAGGTATGTAGATTTTAGGTTCAACTCATCTAGTTTCTACCTACAGAAGTATTCTGATGACTCTGCAATAGTAGGCCTCATCACAGACGATGATGACAGGGAGTACAGAGAACTGAACTGGGATTTTGTGAACTGGTGCCACTGGAACCACCTGAAGATTAACGCGGGGAAGACCAAGGAGATGGTGGTGGACTTCCGTAAAGGCAGATGCCCTCCTAAACCAGTGGACATACTGGGGACGGGCATCGAGATTGTGAACACCTATAAGTACCTGGGTTTGCTCCTTAATAATAAGCTGGACTAGGCAGATCATATGGAGGCCCTGTACAGGAAGGGCCACAGCAGGCTCTAACTGCTTAGGAAGCTGAGAGCCTTTGGAATCCGGGGGGCACTTCTTAGAACTTTCTTCAACTCGGCAGTGGCATCAGCCATCTTCTTTGCAGTGGCCTGCTGGGGGAGCAGTATATCAACCAGGGACAGAAATAAACTTGACAAGCTGATTAGAAGGGCCAGCTCTGTCCTGGGGAGCCCACTGGACCCAGTGCAGGTGGTGGGTGACAAAAGGATACTGTCCGTGGTGATCTCCATGCAGAAGAAGAAGTCCCATCCCATGCATGAGACTGTGATCGCGCTGGGCAGTACTGTCAGTGACCGACTGCTCCACCCTAGGTGTGAGAAGGAGCGCTATCGGAAGTCTTTTCTCCCCACCGCGGTTAGGCTGTACAACCAACACCAACCTAAGCGGAGATCATTACACACAGAGAACTGAAATATCTCTCTGCCTGTTAAATCCCCCCCCCCCCCTCTGCTAATTCCTATCTGTCTGTCTACTATCAATGTAATGCCTCTTACCTTGGAACATTCCTGTACATGTTGTATTGTATTTGTATCTGCTTATCTTTGCTGCTGTAACACACTGAATTTCCCCATTGTGGGACTATTAAAGGACTATTATTATTATTATTATTATTATTAACTAACTCCCAGAATTCCAAAGGGCACTATTCTTACCAACACAGGTATTAAATCAGAGCTTGGGAGTCAATGGTAAAACCCCCTGTCATTGGTGCACAGAGGATGACTCACAGAGTACTTGCATAGATGAGGAAACCAACTGAGGAGACACTATATTGCAGAGCCACAAGGAACTTAGGGTGGAGTCCAAGACAAGGAGAGTGTAGAATGGTGTACTAGAAACCAGTGAGTGGACAGTGGGGGTTAGCTGGTGGAAGCAGCCCCAATAGTGTTGCCCTATGTCTCACCTGAGGAAGAGGAAGACTTCCATTGCATCAGGTAGGCGACTGAAGATCAGCAGTGTGTGGTAGGTACTTTATCAGTCTCCAATTCTATTGACTGTTCAAAGAGTTGCTATTCCTTTTCTAAATTTTAGTAAAGAAACCTATTTAGTTGCCATTACTGTGTCTATCACCTGCACATTACAGAATTGGCTAACTTCCAATTGGTGTGCCAAACATAAGTGTGTTTTAGTAGGAAGGTCGGGGTAATACAGTGCTATTGTTTGTTCACACCTTACAGTAGGTCCTAAACAAGGGAGAACCATAAAGGAAGACGTTGCATTTGCATTTTATCCTAAAGTCAAACCTTATTTGGTTAAAGTGCTTCAATATTCTGTTTCTGGTTGTTTTACAGCACGGTGGCTCAGTGGTTAGCACTGTTGTCGTGCAGCACTGGAGTTTTGGGTTCTAATCCAGCCGAGGACAACATCTGCAAGGATTTTGTATGTTTTCACTGTGTTTCCGTGGGTTTCCTCCCACACACCCAAAAACAAACTGATTTGCAATTTATATTATGAGCCCTACTTAGTACAGTGAATGATGACAATATCTGTAAATCGCTCCAGAATATGTTGGTGCTACAAAAGCTACATAAATAAATTGCCCATGTGTCCAATATTACTAGAATTAAGTGTTAAAGACTAATTAAAAAATGGCGATTAATTTAGTATGCTTGAGCTTCAACTTAGTTGATAGTGGTCACATGGTAACATTGCAGCTGAAGTTTAGCCAGTATATGGTCTGTCCCTTTTCCTGGTACATGCCACCCCCTCTTCTATAGGCCTCATACATGTTCTGCAGACCCCATACAGTGGATATGTGTCCTCATAAATCGTATCAGATCTGGAATTATATGGGTAAATCGCAAAACTTATTGAAGTCAAGAGGGTCCTGTTTAGCACTGTTCAGGTGGTAGAAACTATGTATGGGGGAAATTCTTATTCACTAGTTAGTTCACATGTAAAAATTTTGAACAGAGTTTTGAGCACCAGTGCACATGAAGGACACGGCAGAGCTGGCTCAGAGATAGGAAACCAAATTAATAAATTGATGGACTACGGTACTCAGAGTGTTTACAACCAAGACACTGCTTTGAAGCCACACATGCATTTGCTATAACTGGAATTACTATCCGCTTGTTGTAGAGTTAAATTCTCAGGACATAAATATAGTTAAACGATTTCTAGACACTTTTTTCGGTTTGGAATATTGTGCTTCTATTCTGTCTTTATTATGTTACTGGATTGAAAGCTTTTGACACAAGATCTTCCTTATAGTAATGTTATCTCATTAGAATAGCCCCACAATCTTCTTGTTATTAACTACTTGCTACTATATACAAATAAACCCCCACCTTCTCCTGCAGTATGCATCACAGTGGTCGATTCACCCAAAATCCCATCTTCAAATCCCTTTGAGTGAGTTTAATAAAAATCCATTCTGAATCCCCAATAAAGCTCTCAGTGTTATTCTTGGCGGTCCCTAGCCTTTCCATATCCTCCTATAGAAGAAGTCATGCCATGAAGGAGGGGGCTGGGGGGTGTAGAGATCCCCTTTCTGCTGCTCCTTGAAGTCCTGCCATAAGAGCTGGAGATGATTTGCTAAAACGCTCCAAAGGTATTCAGATTTCTTTTCAAGAAGGAATTCAATTTATGTGCATTTATATTACAGCGTCTGTTGGGAAGAGGACTGTCTAATCGCTGGCATGCTGGAGATTTCCATTTTCTCCTGAGCATGAGGTCATGGCGCTGGAAGTAAACAGTAGGGCTTATAGTTGATATAACAGTATTAGTTCTGTTCCTTTTCATTGTTTTTACTTTGCCTTTTGTTTTTGAAGTGTGGAGCGTGGCATATGATAGCTGACACTCTGTCTATAGATCTACGCTGTGGTTTTAAAGATTAGAGACTGCAAATAATAAGAGCAATTTAAGTCGGGAATTAATAGGGTTTCAGAATAGTTAAGTGACATAGAAGGACAATGTTCAATTTCTGTTAGCACAACGGCGACTTTTGTGACATGAACAGACATATCAACTGGTTTTTAATACATTTTTGCATATTTGATTTTGTATGGATTTTTGGAGAAATCAATATAGAGCCCAAAATAGGTAAACTCTACAGACAGAAAGATAGCAGGGACAAACACATCAGTAACATATGTATAATAATAATAATAGGCAGATAATAAATACTATGCAGTAATATCCAATGAGGGGACTGGGACATCATTCTAACCATGAATCGGGAGACCTCATGATGAGCATTTTAGAAAATCTTTGATAGATTATTGGACTTCCCCTTTACTCATAAAAAGTGGAATAAAAGAAGCACTGTTGTGCCAACATAGTCACCACCTAAAGGCAACTCTAAGCCTGTACAAAATACAGACTTGTCAGGAGACCTTCTTCATATAGGAGATTTCAACATCTTCTGCAGGGATGTCCAGAGACCATGACCACTAGCACAGGAAATTGCGTTAGTTATCTTACTCACCATATCTCCGTACATTGGCAGCTTTACTATTTGCCATCAATTCTTTCAGTGCTTCTCTTGTATTATATATTTAGTTTAGTTATCTTGTGTTTTTATTTGCAGAATTGGAAGTGCTGAAAATAAAATTCTGTATAGCGTTCATATGCTAAGCTTAAAGTCTAAGAGAAGTTTTAACATGAAAAAAGAAATCTTTATACATCTATATTTTCTGTTTAAAGTTAAACATTACCTGATCTTGTTTTTTTTTTTTTATATTTTATATTGAATGCAGCCCTGTACTTTTGGGCTTGTGGGACTACAAGTTCAGGATTCAGTCTATTTTCATAAATTCTCCTCTCAATAATCTAGCCTAGTAGTGGTCAATGTATTACAATATGGAAGCCTCAAGTGTGACATTTGGCTCAATTTAACTTCATGCATGCCCTGCTTTTGTGAAGATAAATGCAATATAAATAATTTCAAATTACTTGATAGTTCAGCACTATGTGGGGTGCTCTGAAATTTAGAAGATTGTGTGTCCTTTGTAACTCAACATTGTTTATAGTGCCATCTTTAATATAAAAGACACTACTCAGTACACATTATATATTACATTGCATGGTGAGTTTTAAATGTATTGTAAAACTTCTCCAAAAGATAGAAAGGTACAAGGAAGGACATGGTCATGGGCTCCTTAGACTCAGTGATGCTCATGTGATGCTCATTGATGCCACAGAGGAGCTACTGAAGCACAGATTGCTGAAATACGTTAATGCTGGGTATGATACAAAGCTGTCAGATCCCACAGATCCCAGCTTACACTTTATGGGGGTGTATAGTTGTAAATCCAATAAGAACGACTGTTGACACATTTACAACACCAAAAGTGCCTACAATGGGCATGTGACCACTAGAACTAGACCATGAAGCAATGGAAGAAGATGGCCTGTTTGATGAATTACATTTTCTTTCACATTATGTGGATGGCTGGGTGCATGGGTCTCACTTACCTAGGGATGAGATGGCACTAGGATACACTGTGGAAAGAATGCAAGCAGATGGAATGCTCTGAACAACCTTGGGTAATGTTGTTTATCTGAGTGTGGGTACCACCTACCCAAATATTGTTACTGACCCAGTATACCTCTTCATGATAACAGTGTTCCCTGAAAGCAGTAGCCTTTTCATCATGCTAATGTGCCCTACCACACTGCAAAAACTGTTCTGAGGAACATGACAAGCAGTTGACTGGGCCTCCTAATTCCCCAGATCTCAATCCTGTTGAGCTGGGATATGCTGGGAAAACATTGGATACATGGAGGCCCAACCTCACAACTTACAAGACTTGAATCATCTGATGCTAATTGTTGGTACCAGATACATTCAGAGGATTTGTGGAATCCATACCTTGATGGGTCAGAGGTGTGTTGGTGGCACAAATGAAACCTACACACTATCAGACAGATGTTGTTAATGTTATGGCTGATCTGATATACATTACAGGCTAAGATGATCGACTGCCAGCTCAATGGCCCCAGGAGGAATGCTGGATTATAGGAATTTTACTGTTTTAGAGGATTGTTACAAGTAAATAAATATTAATAAAGCAATTTAATAGTAGAAAGATCCAACCAGGAAATTTACCAATACCTATAGTTTTTCCTTTCTGACATTTGTATTCTAATCTACACATACAGTAATTTAACAATTTCACTGTAGTGCCAAACTCTTTAGTAAAAACTGTTTTAGGATTGTTGTGGTGGAATCTGGAATATCAATCAGAAGTCAGGAGAGTAAGCCACAAAGGTACAACCTGGTACGGATGGTCTAATGGCAGCGACTCCAGAGGATGCACAACTAGAAACCATAAATGCTTCCTGTCAAGGTTTAGCGGTGTATATGGCAGATAGCAAGACATTAGGAAGGGCCACCTTAGTCATACAACCATCACGCACAGGATGACAGATACATGTAATCGCATACTATTACATTTACATATTTTTGGTTTACTACTTTTCAATGGTCCATTCTTTTCATTAAGCCTATCTACTTGACTACTTACTAATGCAGTTTCCAGACTTTGCTGTAACTCCAGCATTCCTTACTCATGACAAATAGTAATAATAAATAGTCAATGATTGTTTTAGTATAACTACTTTCTAAAAGTATCTCAGAATTAAACATCTGTATCAGAGGCATTGTGTCCCAAACACAAAAGTCATCATATTAAATACAGATACTGTATATACTCACCCACATGATTTTTGGCTTTGTACATTTACGTATTAACAGAAAAGATTTTTCATAGTTAACTATTTACCATTACTAAAATAGCATCAAGAAGCTTCAAGAAGGCCCTGAAGACTCACCTATTCATGAAGGCCTACAACCTCCAATAACACTACTGTCACCACACCCCATTTGTACAGTCTCTCCCCTCACCTTCTGTCTCTATCCTTCTTCCCTCATAGACTATAAGTAGAGATGAGCAATGCATTCATAAATTCGATTCGGCAACTTCGCCGAATTTCACGATACACTTCTATTAGATCCGAATTAAATTGCGGTGAATCGCGTAACAAAAACAGCTATTTATTGGGTGCAGAGAGCCGGGGTGGGAGGGTGGGCGTCAAAATGGCAGAACCCCTTGGATGCATGGTCATGTTTGACCGCGGCATCCAAGGTGTAAAACCCCTGATCGGTTATGGAGCAGAGTGTTAGGTGTCAGTTACAGCTAACACCCTGCTCCATAACCAATCGGGGGATTTAACACCTTGGATGCAGTGGTCAAACATGCCGTGTGCGCTCGCGAAGGGGCTAAAGGGATGTGACATCACAGGGCTGGCTGCTGATTGGCTGCACGCATGGCATTGTGGGTGATCCCATGTTCCCAGAGTTCCTTGCCCCATGTCCTAATATGTACAGCAGCCATTTTGAACTAAATGCGAATCATTATCATGAATTGTGAGGAAATTTGGATTTGATGCGAATCGAATTTTTCCTGAAATTCGGATCAAATTCCACTTCTGCAGCTTCGATTCGCTCATCTCTAATTGTAAGCCCTTGTGGGCAGGGCCCTCTATCCCACTGTGCCAGGTGGTCACTGTTAGCATTGTGTTTGTTTTATATATTTTGTCTACCGTATGTAAACCCTCAAATGTAAAGCACCATGGAATTAATGGTGCTATATAAATAAATAAATAGCATAAACATATTCTTCAGCCCTGATACTTCTGTAGCTTTTTATATCAGTCCCTGTACTCTGTATAGCTCACAATACAATTTACATTTTTGGTGTTAGAATTGAGCCAGAATACCTGTAGCGTAGAGTACAGTAGAGCCCCTCAGTCATGTTGTCATAGACAGCTGTGGTCTAAAAAACTAGTGCCCTGAATCTCTAGTATGGTAGCTTTCTGGTAAGTGAAGTGAGGCCTGTAGAGCTTCAGAACTTGGATTTTCCGGCTTTTTCTGGAGTTACACTTTAGCAGTTTATTTCCTATTTATTAAAGCCACCATGCCAGAAGATAAATGTGTATCTGGTGCAGATATCCAATAATGAATGATGTCTGAAGGAGGCTACTCTTCGTAAGGCTTTGGTGATAAAAAAATATGTAAAATAATGGTAGTCTTTCAACAGTGATTCAACATTTTTGCATATCTGTAGATATAAATATAGTAATATATATAAAGAGGTGTTGTCATCAGTACCAATGGCAATAAGTACAGTTAATATGCATTTTATAGAAGCTTTGTAAAGTATTTATTTTTTTATGTTTCCTCACAAAAAGTTTCACAATTTTCTGCTTGTAATAGCACCCCTGGTGTTCAAAATGTATAGGTCTGGCATGTCCTTCTATTGAGGCTGTATCTTCATTTAAAGAGGCTGAGATGTAATTTAGGCTGGACATAGGCTTATTTCTGTTGCCTTTTCCCTATGGATATCTACCTTCTACTATTATGATAAATGCTGCTGCCCATGCCAGGCTCTCTCTCTGAACAGAGAAAAAAACCCTATGGCTGGCCTAAATTATATCCCTGCTCTTTCCACTATACAGGAGAGGATACAGCAAAAGCAGATACAGAAGAATCTGTACTGTATTCTACTGAGCATACTGTACTGTATTCTACGGAGCATAATATACTGTATTCTAACACAGCCTCACCATAATGACATGCACAGACATATAGATTTTGAACCTCTGAATTTCTGCAAGGATTTTTTTTTTTTTTAAATAATAATACTTTTCATACTTTCCATAGGTACTGTACAATGCATATTCAGTTTACTTTTTGCCTTAAACATGCTCTCCCTGACCTTGACCCTTGGATAAATCTTCCAAATATGGAATATGCACTCACTTAAACTTAATATTCTACTGCCTGGGTATGTTTCCTGCTAAGATTAAAAGGACATTCCCATCTTTAAAAAAAAAAAAAAAAAAGTGCTGGCATATCACAAAGATATGCCATCACATTATGATCAGTGGGAGTCTAACCTCTGTGGCTCCCATTACTCCTTAGAATGCAGGCGGTTCAGTGCTAGAATCTTACTGAAGTCTCTTCAAAGTTTTTGTTTAAAAGGTGCAGAGCTACACTCGTGCTGCATCCCCTTCATTGTCAGAATTGTTTGGTGTTCCCAGAGGTCAGACACCCACTGATCACGATGTGATGGCCTAGCTTGGCAATATATACAGTACAGTGGGGGAAAAAAAGTATTTAGTCAGCCACCAATTGTGCAAGTTCTCCCACTTAAAAAGATGAGAGAGGCCTGTAATTGACATCATAGGTAGACCTCAACTATGAGAGACAAAATGAGGAAACAAATCCAGAAAATCACATTGTCTGATTTTTTAAGAATTTATTTGAAAATTATGGTGGAAAATAAGTATTTGGTCACCTATAAACAAGCAAGATTTCTGGCTCTCACAGACCTGTAACTTCTTCTTTAAGAGGCTCCTCTGTCCTCCATTCATCACCTGTAGTAATGGCACCTGTTTGAAATTGTTATCAGTATAAAAGACAACCTCAGTCACACTCCAAACTCCACTATGGTGAAGACCAAAGAGCTGTGGAAGGACACCAGAAACAAAATTGTAGACCTGCACCAGACTGGGAAGACTGAATCTGCAATAGGCAAGCAACTTGGTGTGAAGAAATCAACTGTGGGAGCAATAATTAGAAAATGGAAGACATACAAGACCACTGATAATCTCCCTCGATCAGGGGCTCCACGCAAGATGTCACCCCGTGGGGTCAAAATGATCACAAGAACGGTGACCAAAAATCCCAGAACCACACAGGGAAACCTAGTGAATGACCTGCAGAAAGCTGGGACTAATGTAACAAAGGCTACCATCGGTAACACACTACGCCACCAGGGACTCAGATCCTGCAGTGCCAGACATGTCCCCCTGCTTAAGCCAGTACATATCTAGGCCCATCTGAAGTTTGCTAGAGAGCATTTGGTTGTTCCAGAGGAGTATTGGGAGAATGTCATATGGTTAGATGAAACCAAAGTAGAACTGTTTGGTAGAAACACAACTTGTCGTGTTTGGAGGAGAGTGAATGCTGAGTTGCATCCAAAGAACACCATACCTACTGTGAAGCATGGGGTGGCAACACCATGCTTTGGGGCTGTTTCTCTGCAAAATGACCAGGACGACTGATCCGTGTACATGAAAGAATGGATGGGGCCATGTATCGTGAGATTTTGAGTGCAAACCTCCTTCCATCAGCAAGGGCACTGAAGATGAAACGTGACTGGGTCTTTCAGCATGACAATGATCCCAAGCACACCGCCAGGGCAACGAAGGAGTGGCTGCGTAAGAAGCATTTCAAGGTCCTGGAGTGGCCTAGCCAGTCTCCAGATCTCAACCCCATAGAAAACCTTTGGAGGGAGTTGAAAGTCCGTGTTGCCCAGCGACAGCCCCAAAATATCACTGCTCTAGAGGAGATCTGCATGGAGGAATGGGCCAATATACCAGCAACAGTGTGTGCCAACCTTGTGAAGACTTACAGAAAACGTTTGACCTCTGTCATTGCCAACAAAGGATATATAACAAAGTAGTGAGATGAACTTTTGTTATTGACCAAATACTTATTTTCCACCATAATTTTCAAATAAATTCTTTAAAAATCAGACAATGTGATTTTCTGGATTTGTTTTCTCATTTTGTCTCTCATAGTTGAGGTCTATGATGTCAATTACAAGCCTCTCTCATCTTTTTAAGTGGGAGAACTTGCACAATTGGTGGCTGACTAAATACTTTTTTCCCCACTGTAATATGGCCATGCCTGTTTAAAGAGGTTCTACCAAGTTTTGAAGTTATTCCCCATCAATAGGATACGGGGTGACTTCATGATCAGTGGGTTCCAAGTGCTGGGACCCCCACCGATCTCACGAAAGGGGGTTGGTCCCCATGTGCCTTGCTGCTCCATTCATTGTTTATGGTTGCACCAGACAAAGGTGCATTGGTTATCTCTGGCGCTCTCATAGAGAATCCATGGAGCAGTAGGATGCATACTTGGCTTGTTGCTCCATTAGGACAGGGAAACCAAACCCCATTCTCGGGTTCAGTGAGGATCCCAATGGTTAGAATGCTGAACTTTTTTGTCCACAATTTTTAAGAGATTGTGCAATGGATGCTCAAACTGAGCATCAACACAGATGTGAACTTAGCTGCTGTAATGCATGTCAAGTATCAACCCAAAAACATCACTTACTAAAGTTTTGTGTAACCCTTTAAAGTGCAGATCAATACATTGACCAAATATAGTTTATTAGCAAATTTCACAAATAACAATTTGGTGAAAAAATATAGACATTCTATTAAATTAGAAAAAGGTTTTCAAAAAACGCTTCCAGTTTTCAAGGGTTGTTATTGGAAAAAATAAATACTTCTTTGTAGCAACCCATAGTTTTGTTTAAAAGAGTAGCATAAAAAAAGTTCATTGTGTGTGAACCGGTCCTAAGCCTTGTGTTCCATTGGTGCTCTGGTGTTTTTAGAATAGTGCTGTCTGCTCAGTATATTCTTGATGTCACAAATACCAGAACCATGATGGAAACCTGACTTATAATAATAAATAATAATAATAATACATTTTATTTATATAGCGCCAACATATTCCACAGCACTGTACAATTTGTAGGGTTCAAGTACTGACAAAAAAGATATATTACAAAGAAATATTCAAATCACACACTGGGACTGAAGGCCCTGCTCGTAAGAGCTTACAATCTATGAGGTAGAGGGGGTGACACAAGAGGTAGCAGGGGCGGCAACAGATGTAGCATTGCTTATACAATGGTCAGACAATTCTGTAATAGAGGTTACTGTCATTACACATATATAAAGCTGTATGAGTCGTCACCAGTCATATCCTTTAACGTGCAGATGGTGCCTGGTCATATAAAGTTAGTCTGATACGGCATCATATCCTGTGAGGTAATGTTGAAGCATAAACAGAGGAGGGTACGTTTTAGGGATTCTAACTACGGAAGGGTTTACATTAGGAGTTGTGATAGGCCTGTCTGAAAAGATATGTCTTTAGTTTACGCTTGAAGCTGTGGAAAATGGGGGTTAATCTAATAGTCCGGGACTTATAACGTTGTAGGTTCCATTTTAGATTCATCAAGAGTAGCCCTCAAAGCCAGACTGGGTTTTCATGGACCTTCTCTCCATGTATACAAAACATGTACAGTACACTTCCACTTTAAATTGCATTGTAAACTTTGCTGCTATCACTCCACACACAGGACATATAAGCAATATCATCTAATAGGCTGAATAAACCCATAAAAACACAGTGACTAGGGACAAGTGATTGACCCCAAAATGCCAGGTCCAAATGGAGTTGTCTTCTGCTGGCCCTCAAAGCCTGGGTCTACTGCAGTATTGTATAGCACTCAAGAAGGCCAGTTTGATCAAGGACACCGTGGCAGTTGTGTGAACTATGCCTTAATGATTTACCCAAATGATTCTGAGCGGAGAGTAGCTACTTTTGGGAAACTGGCTTCTTGTTTGATGTGTTTGTTTTGGACTGACAAGATGGTTACATGTAAGCTTAGACCACAGCCACAGCCTGCGAGTAGCTGGGGACAAGCAATTTGAAAATGTACTGAGGTCTAGTTCTATAATTGTTGTGCTTGCATTGTGAGTCCTGGTTCCAAAGCACGTATAAAATGATGGGAATACAGCCTGTTATTATGCATGTAGCCATCCCGGGGGCTGAGATGCTGGAAACAATTATAACATAATGTGAAGTGAATGTGACATGATTGAAGAGGTTAACCAGAAATGGCCATTCTAGTAATGTTTCTAAAGTCTACTTGCGGATGAGTTCCAGAGATGGCCGGCAGTGTTAACTCCCTGTGCTTACTGTCCTTACTTCATTCCTTTCAGATACAGTCCTTTTTATGAATCAGCTTCTTTCTGGCACTCATACAGTTAATTCACCCTACGCTGGATGGTTTACTTAAAATGGTTGTCCATTTGCATCTTAGACATCACCATTTGCTTTATACATTGAGATTTCTACAACTTCTCAAAAGCTACTGAGTTTTATAGTCTCTCCATGTAATTATTGAGTTATAACCTGTGCCCCAGAATCTGTACCTTTAAATCCCTTGGTTTCACCGGTTAGAGAAATTCCCCGGCTATAAGTATCCATAGCTGGTAATTATTTGCATCTATGTAAAGTAGATCCAGGGACAAGGTAGATAGCCTTTGCTGGTTTGTGGGGTGTAAGCCATGTGACTACACCAAGGTGAAGGAAACATCCTCTCCAGATCTTTCTACTATTCAAATACTTTGGTCTTAAAAAAGTAAATCTCATTTTTGCATTATTATATTGAGTCACAACAGCCTTCATTTATCATTCAACCTCAGATTTCATCGTCCACGTGAAATGCAAATTCTTGAGGCATATCATGCTACATAAACAGAAATACTTTTGTAAGCAGAGTTACGAAGCACAAAAAATAGACTATGCTACTACTGCTGAAGTATATGCAAGGACAGTACTATACCCAGTATCTCGTAGAAGGGGAATATATAAATTTTCTTTTTTATTCATAGTATTTTGTTTAATAATTAAAAACATGTAATGTAATATACTTTTATCTGTTTTTATTTTATGCAAGTGTGTTATTAATTCTAATTTAGTGGCATGATTATGAAGCAGCCATTTCGACTAAGCTGGAGCAAAAGGTGCACAGATTTGCTAAAACTAGGACTTAGAAACTAAGTTAGAAAGTTACCTAAATTTCTATGGGAGAGTGCTGTGGGCATGCTCTGTAACTTGTGCAGTGAGTGGAGAGATGAGTCGAGCTGTATTCAGCATTATATCCTGTGCCCTGGGGGTTATGTCAAAAAAAGTTCCAACAAGACACTTTAGGTACAGGGATATGGCAGTAAGCTGAATATTTGGCTTAGTGAAGGAACACCTAAGTGCAACTCTGTGGCTACCTTTCATTGTAATCCTGCCCCCTGAAAATGAGTCAACAGTTTACGAAGTGGTGAAGGGGTAGGCAGATAGACGACAGAGTAGGCAGACCCCTAGGGCACCCCTGGGGGCTAATTTATGGAGTTATTAAAAATACATGATCTGCTTTTACATTTTTGACAATCAGGTAGGGATTTTGTGGGGAATGAAGAAATGTGGGTCTACCTTCCAGTTATACTGAGGTTTAGAGCATGTAAGCCGGTAAGTAAATCTGCCCAGCTATGTTTTATGACAAACAGTGCTTTACATCCTTACTTGTGGCCAAAGTACTATGTTATGTAGGTCACTTTAAAAATAAAATATGCACCCTTGGAAAAAATTCTCTATTTTCTCCACTGTTACTATTACAATAAAAAGCCTATAACAAGCTATTTGGCTTAGACCGTATATACACATGCCATTCTGGCACTATATACCATGGTACCCACAGAAGACTACTGTACCTCCCAGGACTCTGCTTTCATACCCAGACATAAAGAGGTCTCTTGTTGGATTCTGTCTGAATGCAATTGTTCTAGTCGCCAAACACAAGACATATATGATAAATTACCATTGGACACCATATTAAAATTAACTGCAGAAATTTTTAACACTGTAAGTGTAAGGAAAGTGTCAAAACCATCGGGACTTTTCTGGCACATAGCTGCAGTTGACACTTTCCAGGCACCTCCATAAAATATTACCTGGAAGGAACCTACAATTCATATAAAGGAGACCAGCGTGGGGTTCATGAATGGCAACAGTTACAATACAGAATGTGCATTGCATACTTTACAGTTAGGTAAAGGAACCTTCCACCTACTACTGGTACGAAGCCACTAAAATTTAGGCCTTATGCACATGACCATAGTGGATTTACCGCAAAAAACATGTCCGCATTACATCAGTATATAATCTGCAATCTTGTATCTTATATGATTCACTACACAGGTCTGTGCCACAAATGCAGACTAAAATAGGACATGCTTCATAATCTGCTGTCCCTGTATATGGCATAGACACATGGTTGCAAAAAATGTGGTCCTTTGTCGGAGCCCATAAAATTGCATGTATCCGTACTTGGATCCGCAATTGTGGATCAAAAGTACGGTCGTGTGCAGGAGAGGCCTTAGGATGTACAGTATGATATCTATATCTTGAAATAAAATTGCCTATGTCACCTGGGCAAATGTTGCCATTATAAGTATTGCTTATGTACCTGATAGTATCATTACAACTATTTTAGTGTAACCATTGGTGATAAAGTTTAAGGAGCAGCCATCACTCATACTGGGATGATTTCTTTTTTTACTGCAACAATGCTATGTTTCCTTAGTAATATAACGTCCCCATTTATGAATGACAGATAATCCTGAACCATCTGCTTGTGAATGTGGATCGCATTTTGATGTTTTGTAGGGATTATTAATGTACAAGGGCTAAATACACCTCACTACAGAATACAAATTGGCCACAGCTTCATTTCCCATAATTCAATGCCTTCAGCTGTCAGCCATTCATTCCTCTATGATTTAGCTCCTTCGTGAGCCACAGTGACATCTGATCCCTCTCTGTTGCCAAGTGGCAATATCCTTAAAAATAACAGAGCAAGATGTTAGTGATACAGCTACAGGGCCGAGAGCAATAAATCTCCATGATTGGGAGCGTGCTCTGTTTGGTTTTCTGTTCCTGCCTTCTGCCCCTAAGATCAAACAGCTACAAGTAGGTGGATGGCAGAGGAGCAGCCAAACCCGTGAGCTGGATATAGTAACAGGGCAGCCAGCAAAGCAATAGGACAGTAAAAACACAGCTGAATGTCTACTGTGAACTTCACTATGAAATAACCTGCAAGTGTAAAAGGGTCCAACACCAGACGGCATTTGTGGACTAAGTCTAAGTGATGTAAAGCTCAGGTCATAGGACATAGTTAAATACATATGCTATAGAATGTGTCACAAACAGACACAAACACTGTATGAGTCTTGCTGGAAGTAGGAAAAATGGACATATGTAATGATCTAAGAAACTTTGACAAGGGCCAAATTTTGATTGCAAAATTGTCTCCAAAACAACAGATCCTGTTGGGCTCTTCCTGGTATGGAGGGGTTAATATATACCAAAAGTGGTCTAAAGGAAGACCAACCAATTAAACAATTTCATGGTCATGTGTGCCCAAGGTCAACTAATGCACGTGGGTAGCAATGGCTAGCCCAGCTGGTTAGCCCTACAGGAGAGCTACTATAGAACAAATTACTGTTGACAATGTTATAAAAGGGTCAGAACACACAATGGATTACAGCTTGCTATGTATGGAGCTTATGTATAAGTGCCTTGCTGACAATGAGAACCACCAGATATTTATACAAATGCAAGGGAAGAAAGTGGCCCCATCTAATGAATAACACTTTTGTTCACATCATGTGGGTGGCCGTGTGTCCATATATCTCTTACCTGGAAAAGAGATGGCACAAGCATGTAAAAAGGAAGAACAGTGTGATGCTCTGAGCAACGTTTGTACCTGGGATTTACATGGATTTTAGTTTAGCATATACCACCTAAGCACTGTTAAAGGTCAAGTACGGAGGCCATACAATCTCTTATGGGGGACAATATATATCATAATAGATGGTTTTACTTGTTCGTTCTTACTTTGTTCATTGACCACTATACTTCGTCCCATATATGAGTTAATACTCTAATAAATATAATAAAGACAACTATATGACTGAGTGATAATGGCATTGCATAACGCTATTTCACTCTTTCAGAAGGATAACTGGTTATTTATACCTAGTGCTAGACACGTTGGCCGTGCTGATGTCCTAGTGATCTTATCGCTATTCCTATGCCTATTCCTATCTGTGGAGCCTTTCCTACTTCATTTTGCTTACTTCTCACTACAGGTATGTGGACCTCCCGGGCATTGAAACCTCCCTACCTATGGAGGTTAAACTCCTTCATCCACAGTTATGATATTTTTTCACTGCTATGTATTCCCAGTGGATGTCTAGTTATATCACATTGCCAAATTGAGAGATATATAGCGGTGGTGCTTTAGTTCTACGGAGGCCATACAATCTCTTATGGGGGACAATATATATTATAACAGATGGTTTTACTTGTTCGTTCTTACTTTGTTCATTGACCGCTATACTTCGTCCCATATATGAGTTAATACTCTAATAAATTTTTTTTTCCTATATAGCATGGTATAAGATTATGTAGTTTACTCTGTACTGTCCAGTATTTTCCTTATTATGTATATTCTAGTATATTTCCGTGACAACATATGAAAACATATATGATCTATTTGAGCGACATTATTTATATGTATATATTCAACCTAATGTGTATATATGTATAGTCTCTGTAAGTTTGTATTTTGTAGAACTAACTATGGTATTTTTGTAATTTTGTAGAGTCTGAAGTCTCTACGTTTGTATTTACAACTGGTGAACAAAATCACATTTGTTTTGTATCCATTGATGTTTACGAAGTCTGTTTATTAGTGGATATTTAGGGTTGGGACCCTATTTTGTGACTTATACAAGAAGTGCCCACTACACCATTTGGAATTTCAGAAGGATAATGCACCCTGCCACACACTGGATTGGTATAAGGAACATGACAAGCTGTTGACTTGTTCTTCAAACTTCCCAAATCTCAATCCAACGGAGCACAACCAGTGTGATGGGCAAACAGACAAACTCCAAAATCTTGAAGAAAGGCTTTCCAGAAGAATGGAAGCTTTTTTTTTTTAACTGCAAAGATGGGGGGAGGCAGCTTCATATTAAAGCCTATGGATTTAGCAAGGGATGTCATGAAAGCTCCTGTAGGTGTAATGTGTGGGTGTCCCAATACTTTTGTGCATTTAGTGTATATGTTGGAATTGAAAAACTGAGTAATTTTCTGAGAGCTATGGTCTTTAGGAGAGATTTAACTCTTTGGCTCACTCTACACTCATTGACAAAAAAATGTGCCATGATACAAATGTCAGATTGCTGCAAAACTCAACATGGCAGATATGTAAATGATTACAGCAATGCTCTTGATTAGACACTGGATTTTGCCACATGAGGGTAGAAAAGTGCTTTCCCTGCTACCCT
The DNA here is from genome assembly GCA_947044405.1 of Leptodactylus fallax. Taxonomy (NCBI): domain Eukaryota; kingdom Metazoa; phylum Chordata; class Amphibia; order Anura; family Leptodactylidae; genus Leptodactylus; species Leptodactylus fallax. The sequence continues at coordinate 784,519 of CAMRHE010000088.1, read as the reverse complement.
ATAAATAGCGGCTGCTTTTGGGTAGCACACCTCTTGGTGAGAGATCACTGACTACAAGACAAGCCGCTACAATGCACTTAAACACATTTTCCCAAGTTGAAAGACTCTGAAAAGGTTCGAATAATTGGATATAGAGAAGCAGGATGGTCGTTTTGATAATTTAGTCATTTTGAAATTGCATGCCATCTAGGCCATTCTGACCTAGCTGCTAGGAAGTGTTGGGAGCCGTGTTTACATGAGGGCATGCACACATGGTGAGCAGACTGCAGATGGCCCAGATAAACCACCAGTAAGGAGGACGGTTTGATCTGCCAACAAGCACATGAGGTTGCCACAGATTTCCAGGTGCTTAGCAAAAGGAAATTTGATGTCATGGCACCCATTACATTGATAGTCAGCCACCATCACCTTGGTTTGCAATGGTGTCGTATAAGAGAAACCTGGACTGCTATGGATTGGAACATATCTTTAGCGACAAATCCAGTTTCTGATTGGGATCTGACACCAGTCTGTGTCAACCCGGCCTCTGCTGCAGAGCATTAAATGCCCCAACTGCTGATGTGATGATCTGGGGAGTCACCTCAGAACTCAGTGACATGTGCAGGACATCCTGTGGTCACATGTGTTGAATCTTATGGCAGGGCTTCTAACTGACATTTTTCTGCTGGATAATGGTTGCCCACACACAGAAAATGTTTTTCAGGAATGTCTCTATCAGGTTGCAGCACTTCCTTGGCCTGCCAAGTGGCCAGATATATTTTTAATTGAGCATGAGACCATATGAGTTCAACGGGGACACCAGCTTTGGCAACCTACAGTAGGTACGGAAAGTTCATTTTATTTCTCATTAATGTACATTCAGCACCCCATCTTGACAGAAAAAAACCCTCACTGCAGCCCTCCACCAGTTGGGGCTTTATGGCAGAGTAGCCCGAAGGAAGCCTCTCCTCAGTGCAAGACATATGAAAGCCCGCATAGAGTTTGCCAAAAAACACATGAAGGACTCCCAAACTATGAGAAATAAGATTCTCTGGTCTGATGAGACAAAGATTGAACTTTTTGGTGTTAATTCTAAGCGGTATGTGTGGAGAAAACCAGGCACTGCTCATCACCTGCCCAATACAATCCCAACAGTGAAACATGGTGGTGGCTGCATCATGCTATGGGGGTGTTTTTCAGCTGCAGGGACAGGACGACTGGTTGCAATTGAAGGAAAGATGAATGCGGCCAAGTACAGAGATATCCTGGAAGAAAACCTCTTCCAGAGTGCTCTGGACCTTAGACTGGCCGAAGGTTCACCTTTCAACAAGACAATGACCCTAAGCACACAGCTAAAATAACAAAGGAGTGGCTTCGGATCAACTCTGTGACCGTTCTTGACTGGCCCAGCCAGAGCCCTGACCTCAACCCAATTGAGCATCTCTGGAGAGACCTGAAAATGGCTGTCCACCAACGTTCACCATCCAACCTGATAGAACTGGAGAGGATCTGCAAGGAAGAATGGTAGAGGATCCCCAAATTCAGATGTGAAAAACTTGTTGCATCATTCCCAAGAAGACTCATGGCTGTACTAGTTCAAAAAGATGCTTCTACTCAATACTGAGCAAAGGGTCTGAATACTTATGACCATGTGATATTTCAGTTTTTCTTTTTTAATAAATTTGCAAAAATATCTACATTTCTGTTTTTTACTGTCAAGATGGGGTGCTGAATGTACATTAATGAGAAATAAAATGAACTTTTTTGCTTTTAGCAAATGGCTGCAATGAAACAAAGAGCGAAAAATTTAATGGGGTCTGAATACTTTCCGTACCCACTGTAAGTGTGTACAAAATCTACAGGCCCAACTGCAACATTTGTAGGCAAATGTGCTTCAGGATTCCATACAGAACCTGTATACCTCCATGCCTAATAGTATCTCATCTTGTATCCAGGCTATATGCAGCCCAACTGGGTACTAGAACCTCCTTTAAATTCTACAGTTTTTCTCAAACTTATGCTTTCACTCTAATATTGTAATAACTTGTATATATCATTATTACATTTGCACAAAGTTTCATATGATTCCAATAACTCCTTCTTGGTGTGTTATTTTTTGTCAATGAGTGTATATTATATAATACTTGTATGTATGTAGCTATTTACTTACGTCTCCAACACAAAGCAGCCACAGCTGAGGGTTCGCTTGTACTACCCATGAATGGTGCATGCTGCATGTACACCATTCGTAAATAATATTTCATGTCATTCCAGCTAAACCCTTTGCACAGCTGGACAAACCACACACAGATTACACACCAAATAAAATTCCTTGTAAAATCCTCACTGTGACTGTAGCATCTGAAATGTAGCCTCAGCGTTTCTTTTAGTAGAAGATATGGAGAGCTGCTTCAGATCACAAGCACTTTCTGCAGCTCCCACTCAGCTGCTGGAGCCTGCAGGGCTCTTGTCATTACATCTTTTCTTTATTTCTCCTACCTTAAATGCTTCGCTATTATAAAAGTCATTGTGTCAGCTGTCGCCATCACCTGGGGCTCACTCCTAGAAAACTGCAGAAGCATAGGATTTTACAGCACAGATTCTTTATAAACTCTGACAACTTTTCATGTGTCTACGCAGAAACCACACACTTGTCTACAGATAGAGCAGTCCCTATTGTAGCATTTAAGGTTGGGTTTTCATGTAGTAATTTTCTTCAGGATCTGACCAAGAATGCTAAATCACAGTGATAATCGCTACATGTAATTGGCCGTAATGACCATGTCCGCGTTGTCATTATCTGACCTACATAACATTTCTCTGATCAGATAGTAGTCTGGTAATAGTGATTGGAAGGGAATCCCTATTAAGGAGAATAGCAAGAAATCCACCTGTTAGAATAAAAAATAAGATTTTCTGCCATGTCACATGTAAAAAAAAAAAGAAGTTGTTCTGTTAAGCCTACATGCTTTTCAATGTCTTCGATAAAACAGAACTTTACTTTGGATGGGGCGCACAATGCAATGGTTATAAATAGGGGCTTTTAGCTTGGGGGGTTACAATCTCTATTGGGTACATAGCTTGGTGTTTGTTAGGCCCATAGCTTGGTGGTTATAATCTCAGATGGGTATGCAGTTTACAAATTTCAAGTAATAGCACACAGCATGGTGGTTACAGTCTCATAACCTGATGGTTACAGTCGCTGTTCAGCAGTTTACAGTATTTAGTGAATATAGGTCCACTGTGCTCTTGTTACTCGGTCTTTGCTCTTTTGTCAGAAAGACAATCAAAGATGACACTGCTTTCTTCTTTCCTTGCTACAGGAACATACTGAAAGTGGTCCAAATCCACTTGAAGTATACATAGGACCCTCTCTGGTCATGAAGTCCTTTCCCCAACAGACCCAAGTAATATAGTAGATTGGTTCAGGAACAAGGCTCTGGAAGCAGTCGGCAACTATTAGAGTCACTACCTTTTCATTGGCAAACACTGGCAGGAACCAATTCTCCTCCACAGACCTTCTCTGGATCTGTAGTGCTATGTCAGTCCCATAAGCTTTATGTCTCACAGCTGAAGGCTTACTGTATTCTCTAGCTATACTAGTACTCACTCTTCATTACATAGTTTGGCTCAAATGTAGCACAGAGCCTGTGGCACCCACCATGCTACTGCAACTGTACACATGTTCAAAGACCTCACCGGTCCACCATTCCTGTCTGTACACAGTGCAAACAGCCCAACAGCACAACTAGTCAGTTTATACTGGAGGACCCCCTTACAGACCCATTATAGGAAAGGCCCAAGAATACTGCTGCCATTTCATCATCAGTATTTAGCAGAAGTGTAACTTGAATCTCCTGGGCCCCAATGTAAAGTCTGTAATGGCACCCCTACCTACCTTGTGCCATTGAGAATACTATTATATTTTATGGGATAGAGAGAACTCTAAGGTCCCCTCAGGGCCCGGTAGCCACTGCTACTTCTGCATCCTTGGTCATCAGGAGTTACAGCAACTGAATCACTACATACACACTATTGTCTGAGCCTCCAGTTTGGATCAGTGAATGGTTAAGCTATGGTAGAAATATGTCACATCAATGTGATTTAGCAAACAGATTTGTATAATAACATTGTAAAATAAAGATGCTTTCTGGAGATTGTTGTTAATTCAATATGTTACATTGATGTATCATTCACCCACTTGTGATGGATGGTGCAGAGCCAGGTTCTGGGGGCTGCATGGTGATAAAGAGCTATTTCCAGTTCTGTACTAAGGAACCACAGGAATTTTGTGTGCTACTCTATGGTGCTCTGTACAACACTATATGTTCTAGTCAATGGTGTAAGTGTAGGTAAGTGATAGGTAGCAGTGGTGCCTGGGTCTTGGTGCCCAAGAAGGCCCAAAGGATTGTTTGACCCAAACTAAGACACAAGTATTATTGGTGGCACATGATAGAAGTGGGCCCTTTACAGATGTATTCAGGCTCCAGAGCTTCTAGTTATACCTCTGGTCAGAGATTCAGTTCAAGTGAGCAGTCATGTTTAAGTGAATAAGACTGAGCTGTAATACCAGGCACAGCTACAGCCAAACATACAGAGCTGTGCCTAGAACCAAACATACAGAGCTGTGCCTAGAACCAAACTTAAAGAGCTGTGCCTGGTACAAAACATAAAGAACTGTGCCTGATACCAAATGTACAGAACTGTGCCTGATACCAAACATAAAAAGTTGTGTCAGTTACCAAATGTACAGAGCTGTGTCTGGTACCAAACGTACAGAGCTGTGCCTGGTACCAAATGTACAGAACTGTGCCTGATACCAAACATAAAGAGCTGTGTCTGGTACCAAACGTACAGAGCTGTGCCTGGTACCAAACGTACAGAACTGTGCCTGATACCAAATATACAGAACTGTGCTTGATACCAAATGTACAGAACTGTGCCTGATACCAAACATAAAGAGCTGTGTCTGGTACCAAACGTACAGAGCTGTGCCTGGTACCAAATGTACAGAGCTGTGCCCGGTACCAAACGTACAGAGTTGTGCCTTGTACCAAATGTACAGAACTGTGCCTGATAACAAACATAAAGAGCTGTGTCTGGTACCAAACATAAAGAACTGCGCCTGATACCAAACGAGCTGTGCCTGATACCAAACATTCTTGCCGGTGATACCAAACATACAGAGTTGTGCCTGGTACCAAATATACAGAGCTGTGTCTGGTACCAAACATAAAAGGCTGTGTCTGGTACCAAAAGTACAGAGCTGTGTCTGGTACCAAACGTACAGAGCTGTGCCTGGTACCAAACGTACAGAGCTGTGCCTGGTACCAAACGTACAGAGCTGTGCCTTTTACCAAACATACAGAGCTGTGCCTAGTACCAAACGTACAGAGCTGTGCTTGTTACCAAACATACAGAGCTGTGTCTGGTACCAAACGTACAGAGCTGCGTCTGGTACCAAATGTACAGAGCTGTACCCGGTACCAAACATACAGAGTTGTGCCTTGTACCAAATGTACAGAACTGTGCCTGATAACAAACATAAAGAGCTGTGTCTGATACCAAATGTACAGAACCATGCCTGATACCAAACATAGAGAGCTGTGTCTGGTACCAAACATACAGAGCTGCGTCTGGTACCAAACATAAAAAGCTGTGTCTGGTACCAAACATACAGAGCTGCGTCTGGTACCAAACATACAGAGCTGCGTCTGGTACCAAACATAAAGAGCTGTGTCTGGTACCAAACGTACAGAGCTGTGTCTGGTACCAAATGTACAGTGCTGTGCCTGGTACCAAACGTACAGAGCTGTGCCTGTTACCAAACATACAGAGCTGTGTCTGGTACCAAACGTACAGAGCTGCGTCTGGTACCAAACATACAGAGCTGTGTCTGGTACCAAACATAAAAAGCTGTGTCTGGTACCAAACGTACAGAGCTGTGTCTGGTTCCAAACATACAGAGCTGTGCCTGGTACCAAACGTACAGAGCTGTGCCTGATACCAAATGTACAGAGCTGTGCCTGGTACCAAACGTACAGAGCTGCGTCTGGTACCAAACATAAAGAGCTGTGTCTGGTACCAAACGTACAGAGCTGTGCCCGGTACCAAACGTACAGAGTTGTGCCTTGTACCAAATGTACAGAACTGTGCCTGATAACAAACATAAAGAGCTGTGTCTGGTACCAAACATAAAGAACTGCGCCTGATACCAAATGTACAGAACTGTGCCTGATACCAAACATAAAAAGCTGTGTCTGATACCAAACATACAGAGCTGTGCCTGGTACCAAACATACAGAGTTGTGCCTGGTACCAAACATACAGAGCTGTGTCTGGTACCAAACATAAAAGGCTGTGTCTGGTACCAAAAGTACAGAGCTGTGTCTGGTACCAAACGTACAGAGCTGTGCCTGGTACCAAACGTACAGAGCTGTGCCTGGTACCAAACGTACAGAGCTGTGCCTTTTACCAAACATACAGAGCTGTGCCTAGTACCAAACGTACAGAGCTGTGCTTGTTACCAAACATACAGAGCTGTGTCTGGTACCAAACGTACAGAGCTGCGTCTGGTACCAAATGTACAGAGCTGTACCCGGTACCAAACATACAGAGTTGTGCCTTGTACCAAATGTACAGAACTGTGCCTGATAACAAACATAAAGAGCTGTGTCTGATACCAAATGTACAGAACCATGCCTGATACCAAACATAGAGAGCTGTGTCTGGTACCAAACATACAGAGCTGCGTCTGGTACCAAACATAAAAAGCTGTGTCTGGTACCAAACATACAGAGCTGCGTCTGGTACCAAACATACAGAGCTGCGTCTGGTACCAAACATAAAGAGCTGTGTCTGGTACCAAACGTATAGAGCTGTGTCTGGTACCAAATGTACAGTGCTGTGCCTGGTACCAAACGTACAGAGCTGTGCCTGTTACCAAACATACAGAGCTGTGTCTGGTACCAAACGTACAGAGCTGCGTCTGGTACCAAACATACAGAGCTGTGTCTGGTACCAAACATAAAAAGCTGTGTCTGGTACCAAACGTACAGAGCTGTGTCTGGTTCCAAACATACAGAGCTGTGCCTGGTACCAAACGTACAGAGCTGTGCCTGATACCAAATGTACAGAGCTGTGCCTGGTACCAAACGTACAGAGCTGCGTCTGGTACCAAACATAAAGAGCTGTGTCTGGTACCAAACGTACAGAGCTGTGTCTGGTACCAAATGTACAGTGCTGTGCCTGGTACCAAACGTACAGAGCTGTGCCTGTTACCAAACATACAGAGCTGTGTCTGGTACCAAACGTACAGAGCTGCGTCTGGTACCAAACATACAGAGCTGTGTCTGGAACCAAACATAAAAAGCTGTGTCTGGTACCAAACGTACAGAGCTGTGTCTGGTTCCAAACATACAGAGCTGTGTCTGGTACCAAACATAAAAAGCTGTGTCTGGTACCAAACGTATAGAGCTGTGCCTGTTACCAAACATACAGAGCTGTGTCTGGTACCAAACGTACAGAGCTGCGTCTGGTACCAAACATACAGAGCTGTGTCTGGAACCAAACATAAAAAGCTGTGTCTGGTACCAAACGTACAGAGCTGTGTCTGGTTCCAAACATACAGAGCTGTGTCTGGTTCCAAACATACAGAGCTGTGTCTGGTACCAAATGTACAGAGCTGTGTCTGATACCAAACGTACAGAGCTGTGCCTGTTACCAAACATACAGAGCTGTGCCTGGTACCAAACAAAGAGCTGTGTCTGGTACCAAATGTACAGAGCTGTGACTGGTAAACAATGAAGCCCCCCACCTTTAACCACCTCCACCAATTCAAGTTCTTAGCATTTGTTATTAGGCTCTGCTCCGCTGATTCCATTAAAATTAGAATTTTCTCTCTAGCCCTCACCGTTCCTGAGCACCAAGCGCAGTTAGTTTTGGTGCTCGAAGAGCTATTTAAGCTCTGTAATGTGAGAAGGGAAGTGTCAGGCAGGGGTGTGTGACTCCAAGCTCCAATCAGAGGCAGCCAATCTCAGAGCTCAAAGTCACATCTCTTATCTGCTGCCTGCCTGACAATGCCCATTTGACAGTACAGAGTAAAGAGCATATCAGGGACCAAAACTAACAGCATTGATTGCTTGGGAATGGTGGGGCTAGAGAAAAAAATTCCAACTGCACCAGAATCAGTGGAGCAGTACCTATTAACAGATGTTAAGAACTGGAGTTGGTTGAGGTAGTGAAAGGTCCTCTTTAAGGACACGGCAACAATTCTGTAGTTCCAGAAAACCCCCTTCATAGGAAAAAATATTTAATCAAGGGAAACCAGTAACACAATATAGAGGCTTGAAGCTTTGACTGCCATTTTCTCACACTCTGTAATTTGCAAAATGATAAGTGTAAAATCATCCGGTGCAAGTTACGGTCATTAAAATGGCAGCAGACATTTCCGGTCTCTAGAGCCCAATTATCTTTGCTATGCAAATTTTTAAGAGCTCAGTCAAAGATATCAATACATCCCTGTTAATTTATTGCCGCGTAAAGCATCCACATTGGCGGAGTGCTGTATTGATTTCTTGTGCCCTTTAAAAACACGAGACGCGAGAGATTAAATGGGACAAGTACAAGAGAAGATACAACTTGGGGAATTGTAAAGGTTTAATATTGGGATTTTCATCATCAAGGACAAGGTAAAGAAAAGAGACGAGCAGAGGCATCTGGAGATGTCATATGGGATTACTGCCTTTACTGTCAGAGATGTTAATGGGACCAATGGACAAGTCCTGACAGTAAGAATTCAATGAAGATGAGAATGTCATAGGTCACCTCAGCTGTCCGCAATAAGAGTCTTGCCATTTCCAATCAGCTAGATATACCTTATTAGGTAGAAGTGCACTGTAGGATGCCATATGCCATTATATGACACCATATGTATACAGTCATGGCCAAAAGTTTTGAGAATGATACAAATATTAATTTTTACAAAGTCTACTGCTTCAGTTTTTCTAATGGCAATTTGCATATACTCCAGAATGTTATAAAGAGTGATCAGCTTAACAGCAATTACTTGCAAAGTCAATATTTGCCTAGAAAATGAACTTTATCCCCCAAAACACATTTCAACATCATTGCAGCCCTGCCTTAAAAGGACCACCTAACATCGTTTCAGTGATTGCTCCATTAACATAGGTGTGGGTGTTGATGAGGACAGGGCTGGAGATCAATCTGTCATGATTAAGTAAGAATGACACCACTGGACACTTTAAAAGGAGGCTGGTGCTTGCCATCATTGTTTCTCTTCTGTTAACCATGGTTATCTCTAAAGAAACACGTGCAGTCATCATTGCACTGCACAAAAATGGCCTAACTGGGAAGAGTATTGCAGCTAGAAAGATTGCACCTCAGTCAACAATCTATCACATCATCAAGAACTTCAAGGAGAGAGGTTCCATTGGTGCCAAAAAGGCTCCAGGGCGCCCAAGAAAGACCAGCAAGCGGCAGGACCGTCTCTTAAAAGTGTTTCAGCTGCGGGATCGGGCTACCAGCAGTGCAGAGCTTGCTGAGGAATGGCAGCAGGCAGGTGTGAGTGCATCTGCATGCACTGTGAGGCGGAGACTCTTGGAGCAAGGCCTGGTCTCAAGGAGGGCAGCAAAGAAGCCACTTCTCTCCAGAAAAAACATCAGGGACAGACTGATATTCTGCAAAAGGTACAGGGAGTGGACTGCTGAGGACTGGGGTAAAGTCATTTTCTCTGATGAATCCCCTTTTCGATTGTTTGGAACATCTGGAAAACAGCTTATTCGGAGAAGAAGAGGTGAACGCTACCACCAGTCTTGTCTCATGCCAACTGTAAAGCATCCTGAAACCATTCATGTGTGGGGTTGCTTCTCAGCCAAGGGAATCGGCTCTCTCACAGTCTTGCCTAAAAACACAGCCATGAATAAAGAATGGTACCAGAATGTCCTCCAAGAGCAACTTCTCCCAACCGTCCAAGAGCAGTTTGGCGCTCAACAATGCCTTTTCCAGCATGATGGAGCACCTTGCCATAAAGCAAAGGTGATAGCTAAATGGCTCAGGGAACAAAACATAGAGATTTTGGGTCCATGGCCTGGAAACTCCCCAGATCTTAATCCCATTGAGAACTTGTGGTCAATCATCAAGAGACGGGTGGACAAACAAAAACCAACAAATTCAGACAAAATTAAAGCATTGATTCTGCAAGAATGGACTGCTATCAGTCAGGATTTGGTCCAGAAGTTGATTGAGAGCATGCCAGGGAGAATTGCAGAGGTCCTGAAGAAGAAGGGTCAACACTGCAAATATTGACTTGCTGCATTAACTCATTCTAACTGTCAATATAAGCTTCTGTTACTCATAATATGAATGCAATTATATTTCTGTATGTGATAAAAAACATCTGACAAACACACATAAAAACCAGAGGGCAGCAGATCATGTGAAAATAGAATATTTGTGTCATTCTCAAAACTTTTGGCCATGACTGTAGGCTGTGCTACAGCTACAAATACACCAGTTGTCACATGTTCCAGACACCATATTTGAAGTCACATTATGTATCATGTTAGCAACTCCTCTAAAACAAAAACGTATCTCCAATAAAGTTTTCATGTGTTTTAAACTCTCTTAGCTGTATCTTTCCCTGAAAAGCTAGGTACTAACTAATATTGTTTCATATCAACAGCCAAAAACGGGTTTACTATGCAAGCATACAGGACACAGGCATATAGCTTTGCATAACTAGTCATTTTTGTCATTTACAACACTGTTGAGAGGTCAACCAGTGACAACAATATGGACACTAATAGACCAAGCACAATGGAAAAAAAATGTTCCCAATATCCACAGAAATAATAAAAAACAACAAACCTATATGTAGTAAATATGCATTCTGCAAGCTCTCAAGAAATATTAGATATTTAGTTTATTAGATGAATAAGAAGTAATAATGTACTAAAATAAATAGGTAAAAGCAAATAAATAGCAAGTAAAGATATAAAAATATATTAAAAAAAATCAAAAATCAAAAAACAGGATCATACCAAAAAGAAAGTCCAAGGTACAGGAGCAATATCTATTGTAGACACCCAGTGGGGCCCTTGCTATATACATGTTGTCAATTATTATTGTGCATATCCATCATGTGTCACAATGTTATATTAGATATTCACCACTGCTGTATGTATTAATAGCAATATCAATATACAGATGGTTGGTATAAATGTATCAATATACTAGGGGCTAGAGATGAGCGAAGTTTTCAAAAATTTGATTCGGCAACTTCGCCGAATTTTCCGATACGATTCTCTTCAATCTGAATTAATTTGCAGTGAATAAACAGCTATTTCCTATCTGCAGAGAGTCGGGTGGGCGGCAAAATGGCGGAAGCCCTTGGATGCTGCGGTCATGTCTCTCTCTCCAGCACGGGCAACTTTTATTCATGTGGAAGGATCTGCTAACAAGCAAAGATACGCCTACCCAATCACATCACTATAGAATATCTCGTGACCGTCTGATGTCACAAAGGTCCTTAATAAATATTCGTTAACGCGAAGCATCAGGAAATCTGGATTCCATGTTAATCGAAGATTTTCTGAAATTCGGATCAAATTCTACTTCTGCAGCTTCGATTCTATCATCTCTACTAGTGGCTGATGCACATTTATATTTCTCCCAACAATTCTTATACTTAGCCCATGAGTAATATTTTGTTAACTCATAAGTGACTGGCATGTACACTTTCAACATCTATCACTAATGGGTCTTATTCTGCTGAACTGACACTTTCTGTGTCAGTTGCGGCAGAATAATATGTGGTCTCCCACACTATCACAGCTTGGCACCTTCTCCTAATGTGGTTTAACCCCTTAGGTGGTGCATCCAATAGTGACCATGGCATCTAAGGGGCTTTGGAGGGGGCTCCCCCTGAAGGCATCAGAACCCCTGCAAGCAAGACCACAGGGGTTTAATGCATTTTACAAGGCAGCCAGGGGCCTAATGAAAGCCCCAGGACTGCCTATGTATAATCCTATTAGGCTGTGCCTTACCTAGATTCACTGCATATCTATACAGGGACAGTGTAGCCCACTAAACAATTGCATGAAGCCTCATAGCTCACATGTCCAACAGTTGCACTAAGGGAGGTAGTATATTGTGCGGGGATAATCAGGGTGCAGTATACTACAGTATATATGTGTGGGGGCACTAAGCGGAATTATACTATATGCGGTGACAATAAGGGAGCAGTATGCTATTTGTGGGGGCACTGAAGGGGGCCCCAGACATATCTTTGCTTAGGGCCCCAAAAATGCCAAATCTATATTTGTATTTATATTTAGTAAAGAAAAAATGGCAGCATTCCTTTAAGATGCAAAACTAATGACTTTTAATCCAAGTCAAGTGCGACGTTTCGGTCCTCACAAGAACCTTTCTCAAGCATGACTGTGAGGACCGAAACGTCGCACTTGTTTTGGATTAAAAGTCACTAGTTTTGCATCTTAAAGGAGTGCTGCCATTTTTTCTTTACTAACTAATTTTGGAGGTATTGCTACCCTCTCTTTGGACCTGCACACGAACTTTATTCATTATTGTTTATGCTGCTTTGAATTTTCTTTTCTGTATTTATATTTAGATATCCAGAGAAGATAAATGGAGCACTTAAATCCAGGCTTCCAAACTTCTTTATTAGATCAGGTAAAACAGGCATAGCCAAGGACAAACCAACAGCAGCGACAGGCTGGTTTGCCCTTGCGCACTTCTACAGGATACAGCATAAAAGAATATGCATGTGTATCTGTATATATATTGACTAAGAATGTCTGTAAAACACAATCACACAACCTGGTCTCATGATACAACATTTCCCAGTAAGACTGTGTTCACATGGTTCATTTTTAATCAAAGTAAAAACGTTTTTTAAAAACAGCATACATCGTTCAAAAACATAGGCAGCTCTCAGATTTTTGGGCAAAAATGCACACCGTGTGAACACAGCCTGAGCAGGATCCTGCATGATGTTGATGATCAAGCATTTACATCTATTGCCCATGTTGCTCATCTCTTTCACTCTCATTATGTATCTACCATGCTGCCAGCCCATCGGTGTCCATAAACCCTCCCCCTCATGCATGGAAGAATGCCTGTCCCATGCAGGGGATAACCTATCCTCTTTGTTGCCTGAGGCACCCCCCCTGCCCAAAAAAAACAAAACAAAATAAACCTTCCTCTGCAATCTCTGGCTCAGACATACACTATAACACTCCCTTTACTTGTCTCCACAGTGAATTACCCCATTTACTGGCCCATGCACAATATATTTCCCCTTTACTGATCCCCACAGTATATTGCCCCCTTTACTGGCTCCCACACAGTATACTGTCTCTTTTAAGTGGCCCACACTTAATAGTGCCCTCTTTTTGGCCCTCACACAGTATACTTCCCCTTTTTGGCCTCCACACAAAGATATGTTAGCTTTAGATTCGTCCCAAATACTCCAAAAGTTACAGGCTGAGCCTGAACCCGAAACTTTTGGGGTTCAACACAGACTGAGCACTATTATACTCTGAGGTCTCTGCAGACCCTACAGTATAATAAGGGGGATTTGGTCACACAATAACTCCTCTCACCCCAGCATGTCCTTTAGTTCCGCCAACCACAATGACCTCACCCCCTGCGGCTACTTCCCACCAGACTAGTAAATCCAGAAATCCGTCTTTATCTGACCACATTCTGACCTTCACACGTGCCCAAGTGAGGAAGGAGATGAAAAAGATCAAGGCAGGGAAAGCCACAGGGTCAGATGACATCAGTGCAAGGCTAATTAAGACTTGTGGGGAGCAGCTGTGTAGTATAATTACATATTTGTTTAATATAAGCCTGAAGCTGGAAATAGTCCCTGAATTATGGAAATCTTCTTGTGTAGTAACGGTTCCAAAGAAACCTCACCCTATGGACCTCAACGACTACAGACCTGTAGCACTGACATTCCACCTGATGAAGATCTTGGAGAGATTGGTTCTCACACATCTCTGCCCTCTAGTGAGCCCCGCTATGGACCCTCTCCAGTTTGCTTATCGGCCGGGCATTGGGGTAGATAATGCCATCATCCACCTTCTGCACAGGGCTCTTTCTCACCTGGAGAAACCAGGGAACACGGGGAGAATAATGTTCTTTGATTTCTCCAGTGCTTTTAACACCATACAGCCGGGGATACTGAGAGACAAGCTGGGCCTTGCTGGAGTGGACCACTACCTCTCCAATTGGATCCTAGACTACCTCACAAACCGACCTCAGTATGTGAGAGCCCGGCACTGTGTGTCAGATACCATGATCTGTAACACGGGGGCACCTCAGGGTACAGTTCCTGCCCCTTTCCTCTTCATACTGTATACTGCAGATTTTAGGTGCAACTCATCTAGCTGCTACTTACAGAAGTATTCTGATGACTCTGCAATAGTAGGCCTCATCACAGACGACGATGACAGGGAGTACAGAGAACTGAACCGGGATTTTGTGGACTGGTGCCAGCGAAACCACCTGAAGATTAACACTGGGAAGACCAAGGAGATGGTGGTGGACTTCCGTAAATGCAGATTCCCTCCTAAACCAGTGGATATCCAGGGGACGGGCATCAGGATTGTCAACACCTATAAGTACCTGGGGGTGCTCCTTAATAATAAGCTGGACTGAGCAGATCACATGGAGGTCCTGTACAGGAAGGGCCACAGCAGGCTCTACCTACTTCGGAGGCTGAGAGCCTTTGGAGTCCAGGAGGCACTTCTTATGACTTTTTTGCAACTCGGTAGTGGCATCAGCCATCTTCTTCGGGTGGCCTGCTGGGGGAGCAGTATATCAACCAGGGATAGAAATAAACTTGACAAGCTGATTAGAAAGGCCAGCTATGTCCTGAGGAGCCCCCTGGACCCAGTGCAGGTGGTGGGTGACAGAAGGATACTGTCTGTGGTGAGTTCCATGCGGGAGAATAAGTCCCATCCCATGCATGAGACCGTGATAGCGCTGGGCAGTACTGTCAGTGACCGACTACTTCACCTTATGTGAGAGAAGGAGCGCTATTGGAAGTCTTTCCTCTCCACTGTGGTTAGGCTGTACAACCAACACCGACCTAAGTGGAGATCATTACACACAGAGAACTGAAATATCTGTTTGTGATATCCCCCCCTCACCCTCCTCTGTTACTTCTTATCTGTCTGTCTACTATCAATGAAATGCCTCTTACCTTGGAAAATTATTGGATATGTTGTATTTGTATTGCTTATCTTTGCTGCTGTAACACACTGAATTTCCCCATGGTGGGACTATTAAAGGATTATTATTATTATTAAAAAAATACTAAACTCACCTTGCCTCACCTCTTCTGAGCAAAGGTCACCGATTAGGCTTCAGCGATCATGTGGTGCGCACCAGGGTGGAAGAGGTCTGAAGCGGATGCTGGGAGACAGCGGGATAATGGTTTGTTGTTTTTACTCACTTCCCCTAGTGCCGCACAAGTGCTACCTATTTGTTTATTCCAACAGATAGCGGACGATATTTAACTCACAGATCCCCACTCCTGTTGCATCTGGCCTGCATTTCTGCCTCCAGTGTGCAAATGCTGAAAAACGCTGCAGTGGCCTCTGGAGTAAGAAGCAGATGTTGGAGTGGACAGGACCGGGGATCGGTGAGTAAAATACCTGTTGGAATAAACCAATAGGTGGCAGTCAATTAAAAAAATATTTATGCCAGGAGACGCAGCCTGAGGCTGTCGCCTTATGGTAGGTGCGGCCCTGGTCCAATTAAGGCAGGGGAAAGATTTGCAGAGTTTAAAAAAATAAATAAATGTGTTTGTCTACATGTCCCAGCTTCTGCTGCTACTAATCACTACTGTGATAATAAAGATGTGTAAAGCAGGTGCTGGTTTCTCAAGTCATCAGGACCAGCCCCTACCTCTTCCTGGCTGCTCTAGCAGTCAATATATTTTAGACGAATGCTGCTTTCACCAGTAATGATATCACATTCATGGTGAGTGTGGCTAACAACTGAAGTCATGTGCACAATGAACAGCACATGATCAGGACCAGTAAGGAAGCCATCGGTAGATTCGGCTTTCAGTACCATCACTAGTAATGGCATCTGTTTGAAATTGTTATCAGTATAAAAGACACCTGTCCACAACCTCAAACAGTCACACTCCAAACTCCACTATGGTGAAGACCAAAGAGCTGTGGAAGGACACCAGAAACAAAATTGTAGACCTGCACCAGGCTGGGAAGACTGATTCTGCAATAGGCAAGCAGCTTGGTGTGAAGAAATCAACTGTGGGAGCAATAATTAGAAAATGGAAGAAAAACAAGAACACTGATAATCTCCCTCCGATCAGGGGCTCCATGCAAGATCTCACCCTGTGGGGTCAAAATGATCACAAGAACAGTGAGCAAAAATCCCAGAACCACACGGGGGGAACCTAGTGAATGACCTGCAGAAAGCTGGAACTAACATAACAAAGGCTACCATACAATACCCCGCCACGGACTCAGATCCTGCAGTGGCAGACGTGTCCCCCTACTTAAGCCAGTACATATCCGGGCCGGTCTGAAGTTCGCTAGAGAGCATTTAGATGCTCCAGAAGAGTATTGGGAGAATGTCATATGGTCAGATGAAACCAAAGCAGAACTGTTTGGTAGAAACACAACTCGTTTGGAGGAGAGTGAATGCTACGTTGCATCCAAAGAACACCATACCTACTGTGAAGCATGGGGGTGGCAACATCATGCTTTGGGGCTGTTTCTCTGCAAATGGACCAGGACGACTGATCTGTGTACATGAAAGAATGAATGGGGCCATGTATCATGAGATTTTGAGTGCAAACCTCCTTCCATCAGCAAGGGCACTGAAGATGAAACGTGGTTGGGTCGTTCAGCATGACAATGATCCCAAGCACAGCACCAGGGCAACGAAGGAGTGCTTCGTAAGAAGCATTTCAAGATCCTGGAGTGACTTAGCCAGTCTCCAGATCTCAACCCCATAGAAAACCTTTGGAGGGAGTTGAAAGTCCGTGTTGCCCAGAGACAGCCCCAAAGCTGTAGAGATCTGCATGGAGGAATGGGCCAACATACCAGCAACAGTGTGTGCCAACCTTGTGAAGACTTACAGAAAACGTTTGACCTCTGTCATTGCCAAGAAAGAATATACAACAAAGTATTGAGATGAACTTTTTTTATTGACCAAATACTTATTTTCCACCATAATTTGCAAATAAATTCTTTAAAGAATCATACAATGTGATTTTCTAGATATGTTTTCTCATTTTGTCTCTCATAGTTGAGGTCTACCTATGATGTCAATTACAGGCGCCTCTCATCTTTTTAAGTGGGAGAACTTGCACAATTGGTGGCTGACTAAATACTTTTTTCCCCCACTGTACCTCCTCTCAAGATATCACTCCTGCATTACTACAGGACACCAGTGACCTTCTCTTTGTTGTTTCTAATATCATGTCTTCCCCCTGGCTGAAACTGAATCTTTCCAAGACTGCATTACTGCTGTTTTCACCATCAACTATCCAACCTAACCCTGATATTTCCATTTCAGTCTGTGGTCTTACCATAACACTGCGGCAGCACGCCCGCTGCCTTGGGGTTATATTTGACTCAGACCTTTCCTTTACGCCCCTTATCCAATCACTTGGATGCTCATGTCACTTGTACCTCAAAAACACCTCCAGAATCTAATCTTTCCTTACCATGGAAACATCAAAAACCCTTATTCTTGTCCTGACTCAGGCTAGGTTCACACCTGCTCTATGTTTGGTGTTTCTGTCCCCAAATTTGCTTAAAAAATGCAAGCAGGATTTTTCTCTCTGCATTTTTCAGGTGGAGACCAGGCGGAAACCTGGCGGACCCCATTATAGTCTATGGGTCCGTGAGTTTCCACAGGTAACCGCTTTTTAAGAGGAGTGGGTTTCCTTTCTTTGGGTCCCCAAACGGACCCGAAGAACGGAAACCCAAACACAGGCGTGAACCTAGCGTAACTCTAGACTTGACTACTGTAACTCCCTACTGATCAGTATTCCCCTTACTAAACTCTCCCTTCTACAATCTATTCTGAATGCAGCAGCCAAGCACATCTATCAGTGTGAACACTACACCAGTGCCTCCAGTCTGTGCCAGTCACTGCATTGGCTGCCTATTTACTATAAAATAATATAAAAGTTATCACTCTTATCTACAAGGCTCTCCATAATGCTGCACCTCCCTACATTTCCTCTCTCATCTCTGTCTATGACCAAAGTCCAGGGGCGAATTGGCCATGTATATCACTGGGAAAATTCCAGGTGGGCCGACTGGGTTATGGGCCTTCAGTGTGGACTTCCACAGAGCTGAATACATGAGCGTGCCATACTTAGCAAATGTTTTATAATCGTCTTCCGATAGGTCTTTATCGGAATTCTGAGTGTTGAAGTAGAAAATGGCTTATATATGGGGCATGGGAATGGAGGGAATATCTGCCAGTGCACGTTGAATCCCCTTCCCAAACCCCCCTCGACCCAGAACAATCCCAAAATACATGCAACAGCAATGTACTTCATGCAAGCTGATTGTACACAGACCAATGACACTGTCAGAAACATCTTAAATAGCTTAGAGGGAATGTGGTACCACCTGGCAGCAATTTACAACCTGCTTTCTGGTACTTCCTAGCCATAGAAGTTTCATGCAGCAACTGATAGACAATAACATTGCGTCTGTGAGAATGTCAGGCCAAGCTCTTACTTAGCTAGGAAAGGGGGCTTAAAGTCCTTAGATGGAGCAATTACTAATGTGTTAGTCCAAAAAGGAAAGACGAACAGGGTGCGAGCCTATACAAACTGTTTCAAATCCAGGGATGGTAAATGCCGATTTATAACTTAATTTCAAACATCAACCCTCAAAGTAGAAAAGTACAGCATTAAAGGGGTATTCCCACAAATAGAACCATATTTAGATCTGTAGACAAAACCTTTTGGTAAATTTTGCAGATATTTTTCTAACAGTCTTAGTGGTGACAGTCTGTTGTCTTGATTGGTTGCCAATGGATATGACCATGAAGTAACTTTTTATACTCTGAAACCAAGCCATAATTTCCTTATTGTGGTCGGGTTATCTTCTCATACATTTAGTGTCCATGCCTGATAGCTTGATAAGGAAATCATGGCTAGGTCACTAACAAGTCCAGACAATAAAAGGTCCTGCATTCATGGCCATATCCATTGGCAACTGATCATGACAACAGAATGTCAACACTAAGATGATTAGAGAAAAT
The DNA here is from genome assembly GCA_947044405.1 of Leptodactylus fallax. NCBI lineage: Eukaryota > Metazoa > Chordata > Amphibia > Anura > Leptodactylidae > Leptodactylus > Leptodactylus fallax. The sequence continues at coordinate 765,226 of CAMRHE010000088.1, read as the reverse complement.
CTTTAAAACTTTGATCTTTAATTATATTTGCAAAAATATTTAACTTCTAATTGTCCAAAAATTTAAATATAATTATGTTAATGGAAAACCATTTAACCATTCCCACCAGTCTGTAATAGACTTAATAAAATATTGGAAGTAATATAAATTTATATCAACCACTAATATATTGATACATTTATACCAAACATCAGTATGTCAATATTGCACACCAGTGGTAAATTATTATGTATAATATAAAATAACACATAAAAATGTGACACCATGATCAATATAGACAATAATAAATAACACAACTATTGAATTCACATCAATAGTGATTGCGCAAACAGGAAGCCAACATGTATATAGCAAGGACCGCTATCAGTGTGTATAATAGATACTGCTCCTATTCCTTGGACTTTGCTTTTGGCATTACCGTGTTTTTGAATATTTCTTTATATGTTTTACTTTACTTGCTTTTACGTAACTTTTTAAATATTTTATTGTTTTTAATCTGCTAAATAAAGATCATGTATGCTGTCAGTGAGGGGTCTTTCTTGTTCACATCCAGAAGCTGAAAACGCATTCAGATTTAACACTTTTTCACAAATGAGATTTTGCTAGAGTCGTACAGTTGGGCAGCATGGTTGTCTCAGCGGTTAGTCCTGTTGCCTTGCAGTGCTGAAGTCCTAGGTTAGGTAAGGAAAATAAACATCTGCATGTAGTTTGTATGTTTTACTTGTGTTTGTGTGGGTTTCCTCCGGGTAGTCTGGTTTCCTCTCACACTCAAAAGACATAATGATAGGGAAATTTAGATTGTGAGCTATACTTGGGACAGTGTTGACAATATCCGAATATTATATTAATATGATGGCACTATATAAGTAAGCAAACTAATTGAATAGTTGTGTCCAGAATAGGTAATCCTCTGAGGGGAAAGAAACTGGAGCTCCAAACTGATCCATTTTACCTATACTGATATATTTCAGCCAACTATGAAAGGAGAGATTTGTGCTGCTGATTTACTGGGGTTGTCCAGGAATTTTTTTTTTCCCCCCAGAAATTGCACCACTGTTTTCCACGGGTCATGTCTGGTATTGCACCTCATTCATGCATCTAAATGGAACTGATATGCAATACAAGTGGCATTGGTTCTGGAAAAAAAATAGGCTTTCTATTGTAATCAGCAGTACGTGAATTTAAGCTTAAAAGGCAGACTAGATAGACCCAATAGTCTTTTTCTGATGTCAAATGTCTATTTTTCTACACTAAAGTCAATATTAAATTAGTGGCCTGACTCTTCAGATTCCCACCAAGCATGAGAGGCACATTGAGTCCTTATAAGCAACTGTGTTCTATTAATTGTGAGGCTGGACTTGTACAGATCAAACATATGAAAGCCCCTTTAACCCCTTAATGACCATGCCTATTTGTTCATTAATGTCCATGCAATTTTTTCTTTTTTTATTTTTCATCACAGCATGATACACAAATATTATACTAGTGGTGAATCGTACCCCCAGTGACATGATGACAGGGGCCCTATGGGTTGCTTTAGACCCCATGTCTGTCATCTTATTACACCTGTTAAGCCTTGCCAGAGGCAGGGATTAATAGATAGCCTAGTAACACACAGTAAAACAACCCTTCAGTGCCCACTCACACAATATAATGCCACCACAGTATGGTATCGCCTTAGTGTTGTGAAGCCATTAGTTTACAGTATAATGTGCTATTCAATAGTGCAATTAAAAAGACATGCAGTTCTTGAAAATGCTCCATGTCATAGAGCTGAAATTGGGTCATACAGCCCATTACCTGATCCGTATGGCAAAAAAAACTAGGTCAGAACAGGTAGGTCCGTTAAATAATGGTAATGGGGAGTTAGTCAGCAGGGAAAAAGAAAAAGCATAACTACTATACATGTACAGTATATATACAGAAGAACAGGGAGTAGTTGATGTAGTTGTCACAAATGCTGGAAATACATCAACCAATATACTAAACTAGATAAACATAGAAATGGTCTAAGCTAGTGAATCCCATCCACACATTGCAGAAAAATACCCGCAGTAGAAGTGCTGCAATTTCCAAAACCAGTAATTACAGACCGGTCAGCTCAACATCCATTACAGTGAAACTGTGTAAGGGGCTCTTAAGCAACTATATAAAGGAGTATGTGACTGTATGTAATATTGTAAGTGACAGCCAGCATGGTTTTACTAAGGACTGAAGTTGGCAGACTAACCAGATTTGTTTTTATGAAGAGGTGGATAAAAGTCTGAACAGAGGGGAGGCTGTGGATATAGTGGTCCTAGATTTTGCTTTGGTTAAAGGATCGTATCCTGAGAGTTATGATCAATGACTGCAGCTTAGACTGGTCTTCTGTTATAAGTGGTGTACCCCAGGGTTCAGTGCTGGGTCCGCTATTATTTAACTTATTTATTAATGATATAGAAGATGGGATTAATGGCACCGTCTCTATTTTTGCAGATAACACGAAGCAATGTAATACAGTTCAGTCTATTGAGAATGTAAGGAGGTTTGAAGCAGACTTTGACAGTATTTGGGCATCCACATGGCAAATGAGGTTCAATGTAGATGTAAGTACATCTTTGCATCTGGCTAATAATAATCCGCATTCAAAATATGTCCTAGGAGAGTCACTGGTGGAGAACGACCTGGGTGTACTTGAAGATCATAGATTGAATAATAGCATGCAATGTCAATCAGCTTCTTCTAAGGCCAGCAGGATACTGTCTTGTATTAAAAGGGGTATGGACTCACAGGACAGGGATGTAATATTACCACTTTATAAATCATCGGTGCCGTCCAATCTGGATTATGCAGTTCAGTTCTAGGCACCAGTTCATAGAAAGGATGTCCTAGAGTTGGGAAAGGTTCAATGGAGGGCCACAAAGCTGATAAGGGGCAGGGAGGGTCTCCGTTATACAGTGCCTTGCGAAAGTATTCAGCCCCCTTGAACTTTTCAACCTTTTGCCACATTTCAGGCTTCAAACATAAAAATATAAAATTTTAATTTTTTGGTGAAGAATCAACAATAAGTGGGACACAATTGTGAAGTGGAACGAAATTTATTGGTTATTTTAAACTTTTGTAAAAAATAAAAAACTGAAAAGTGGGGCGTGCAATATTATTCGGCCCCCTTAAGTTAATACTTTGTAGCGCCACCTTTTACTGCGATTACAGCTGCAAGTCGCTTGGGGTATGTCTCTATCAGTTTTGCACATCGAGAGACTGAAATTCTTGCCCATTCTTCCTTGGAAGACAGCTCGAGCTCAGTGAGGTTGGATGGAGAGCGTTTGTGAACAGCAGTTTTCAGCTCTTTCCACAGATTCTCGATTGGATTCAGGTCTGGACTTTGACTTGGCCATTCTAATACCTGGATACGTTTATTTGTGAACCATTCCATTGTAGATTTTGCTTTATGTTTGGGATCATTGTCTTGTTGGAAGATAAATCTCCGTCCCAGTCACAGGTCTTTTGCAGACTCCAACAGGTTTTCTTCCAGAATGGTCCTGTATTTGGCTCCATCCATCTTCCCATCAATTTTAACCATCTTCCTTGTCCCTGCTGAAGAAAAGCAGGCCCAAACCATGATGCTGCCACCACCATGTTTGACAGTGGGGATGGTGTGTTCAGGGTGATGAGCTGTGTTGCTTTTACGCCAAACATATCGTTTTGCATTGTGGCCAAAAAGTTTGATTTTGGTTTCATCTGACCAGAGCACCTTCTTCCACATGTTTGGTGTGTCTCCCAGGTGGCTTGTGGCAAACTTTAAACGAGACTTTTTATGGATATCTTTGAGAAATGGCTTTCTTCTTGTCACTCTTCCATAAAGGCCAGATCTGTGCAGTGTACAACTGATTGTTGTCCTATGGACAGACTCTCCTACCTCAGCTGTAGATCTCTGCAGTTCATCCAGAGTGATCATGGGCCTCTTGGCTGCATCTCTGATCAGTCTTCTCCTTGTTTGAAATGAAAGTTTAGAGGGACGGCCGGGTCTTGGTAGATTTGCAGTGGTCTGATACTCCTTCCATTTCAATATGATCGCTTGCACAGTGCTCCTTGGGATGTGTAAAGTTTGGGAAATCTTTTTGTATCCAAATCCGGCTTTAAACTTTTCCACAACAGTATCATGGACCTGCCTGGTGTGTTCCTTGGTCTTCATGATGCTCTCTGCGCTTGAAACAGAACCCTGAGACTATCACAGAGCAGGTGCATTTATACAGAGACTTGATTACACACAGGTGGATTATATTTATCATAATCGGTCATTTAGGACAACATTGGATCATTCAGAGATCCCCACTGAACTTCTGGAGTGAGTTTGCTGCACTGAAAGTAAAGGGGCCGAATAATATTGCACGCCCCACTTTTCAGTTTTTTATTTTTTACAAAACTTTAAAATAAAATTAAAATAACCTATAAATTTCGTTCCACTTCACAATTGTGTCCCACTTGTTGTTGATTCTTCACCAAAAAATTTTAATTTTATATCTTTATGTTTGAAGCCTGAAATGTGGCAAAAGGTTGAAACGTTCAAGGGGGCCGAATACTTTCGCAAGGCATTGTAAAAGATTGAAGGCGTTAAATCTGTTTAGTCTGGAGAAGAGGCTTTTAAGGGGAGATATGATAAACCTGTATAAATATATAAATGACTCATGCAACAAATATGGGGAAATGCTGTTCCATGTAAAATCCCCTCAAAATACAATGGAGCACTCTCTCCATCTGGAGAAAAAAAGGTTTATTCTTCAGAGGCAATAAGTCTTCTTCTCCATAAGGTCTGTGAATCTGTGGAATAGCCTACCCCAGGAGCTGGTCACAGCAGCAACAGCTGACAGCTTCAAAACCGAATGACATGCCTTTTTAAAGCAAAATAGCATTGATGCTCATGGAAAAAATAACGGATGCTTATTTTCTTCACTCATCCCTTTAAGCCATGCCCTTTCCCTTCCCTTTGATGAACTTGATCAACATAAGTCTTTTTTACAACATACTAACTATATATATATATATATATATATATATATATATATATAGTATACATACTGAACATATATACAATCAGCACATATTTACATACACATTACAGGAAATATTACTAGGGGCTGGGCTACAGGAAACTCCTAATGGGATGGGACTTATCGGTGAATAGTATGGAACTGAACAAATAGCTACCATGTACCTGAGTCACTCAGGTTTCAGTGCATCAACCCCCGAAGGATCCAAGCATGGTAGTGGCAGGGAAACAGAACAAAAGGACTAGATCTCTGGCTGCCTGTTTATGGTTATAGCAGTGGCAGCCATGCAGGGATCAATTGAATACAATTTGCATGCAATGTTTAACCAGGATTCTTGGGGGTAGAGGGGGTCTACACAGCAGGTGGGATCATCATCTTGGAAAACTGATCAGTCTCATTGCAGTTATCTTATGTACATGGCCAGTGTTAGGTTTAGTGATCCCTATAGGTCGTAATGATGCTTAGTTGCTGCTCTATGGTCCCTGTGAATGCAGTTCTGCAGGTAGTAGTTAGTACTGCTCACTACACGGTCATGCTCTGTACTACATTACGCAATCCATCTTAACAGATAGGTATAGATCGCTAGTCTAACTCCTCACTTTACTATAGTAAGAGCAGTGCCATGAAGGTTACCATGTAAGACACACAGCAATAATGCATAGGGAAAGTATAAATGAAAGGCAATTATAAAAATGAAGGCAATTTCAGGCAATGGCAGCAGATGGAGGAATAAATTCACACAGGTATTGTCATTTTTCCATGGCTATAAATATTTGTGAGGATTTATTAGAGATGATTACCGTGAACAATTAATGTCGCCTGGAGCGGCTGCCATTAATTGATTAAGATCTTAAAAAGGTAAGCCTGAAATCAAAGTGGCAGCCTATTCCAACTGTATAGGAAATATAGCAGCGCTGCCAATATGGCCATTATACTGTCCTGTCTACCACTATCTGCTCTAGTTCTGCCTCACTTATGGCCAAAAAACATAATACATCATCAGGAGTTTTACTAACTGTACAACTCAGTGTACCACTGCTCCATTCTGTATACAGACATAGTACAATTAAATGTATCCACCCTACCCAGATACCCTCACCCACCCCATCCCAGGAGAAGAATGGAAAAGAGGAAAAACACAAAGCCATATAACCTCTAATTCAACCCTCTTCCCCCTCCACATAGCCATACAAGGGAAAAACAGTTTATCTGAACCTCATTCCATTATAGACCTTTTTTATGAGTCCCTATAAACACATTCACCTTAAGCTTCAAAGTCAAGTGGTTCCCTTGTCTTCCAGTTACATGTTGTTAACCTTTTTGCTACCAAATAGGCTTTCAGTCCTGCCATAATTCTGTAGTATTTATTCTCTATGCCCAAACTGTTTCCCAGTGTGATGTTTCGTGCCATAAATGTAAACTTTCGATCTGGTTCATAATTTCTGTCCAATAGTAAAATCATATGTCGAAGATGTACATTGGATCCCCCGTGCCTAGGACATTTTCGGCACTTCTTTCTCAGCTGCAAACATTTTAAGTGAACTTTATGCATAGTAAATAATGAATAGCTGAGAAGGTGTAAACTTATTATTTCTTCACATCTCAGGTGTGGCTCAAGTTGCCCCTACATGTAGCAAAATTTGTCGTAAAATAAGTCAATCAATAGGTGATGCAAAGACAGAAAAATGTCTAAAGATGCACCAAAAACATCATCAGAGTTTGAGATGAGCGAAGTATTCAAAAATTAGATTCGGCAACTTTGCCGAATTTCGCAATATGATTCTATTCGATCTGAACTAAATCGCGGCGAATCGCGTACCAAAAGCAGCTATTTATTGGCTGCAGAGAGCCGGGGTGGGAGGCAAAATGGCGGAAACCCTTGGATGCAGCGGTCATGTTTGACCGCTGCATCCAAGTTGTTAAAACCATGGTTCTGTTATGGAGCAGGGTGTTAGCTGTCAGTTACAGCTAACACCCTGCTCCATAACCGATTGGGGGGATTTAACACCTTGGATGCAGCGGTCAAACGTGCCGTGTGCGCTCGCAAAAGGGTTAAAGGTATGTGATATCACAGGGCTGGCTGCTGATTGGCTGCACGCATTGTGGGTGATCCCGCATTCCCAGAGTTCCGTGCCCCATGTAGAGCAGCCATTTTGAACTAAATGCGAATCGGTACCACGAAGCGTGAGGACATTCGGATTCGATGCGAATCGAATATTTCCTGAAATTCGGATCGAATTCCACTTCTGCAGCTTCGATTCGCTCAGACAGCTCATCCCCCTAGAAGCTATAATGGTATACGGCTTCTTCCGTGCCTTATCCAATAGCTACAGTGGGTATGGAAAGTATTCAGACCATTTTAAATTTTTCACTCTTTGTTTCATTGCAGCCATTTGCTAAAAGCAAAAAAGTTCATTTTATTTCTCATTAATGTACAGTCAGCACACCATCTTGACAGAAAAAAACTGAAATGTAGATATTTTTGCAAATTTATTAAAAAAGAAAAACTGAAATATCACATGGTCATAAGTATTCAGACCCTTTGTTGTGACACTCATATTTAACTCACATGCTGTCCATTTCCTTCTGATCCTCCTTGAGATGGTTCTACTCCTTCATTGGAGTCCAGCTGTGTTTAATTAAACTGTTTGGACTTGATTAGGAAAGGCACATATCTGTCTATATAAGACCTCACAGCTCACAGTGCATGTCAGAGCAAATGAGAATCATGAGGTCAAAGGAACTGCCCAAGGAGCTCAGAGACAGAATTGTGGCAAGACACAGATCTGGCCAAGGTTACAAAAGAATTTCTGCAGGACTGAAGGTTCCTAAGAGAACAGTGGCCTCCATAATCCTTAAATGGAAGAAGTTTGGGACAACCAGAACTCTTCCTAGACCTGGCCCTCCAGCCAAACTAAGAAATCGTGAGAGAAGAGCCTTGGTGAGAGAAGTAAAGAGGAACCCCAAGATCACTGTGGCTGAGCTCCAGAGATGTAGTAGGGAGATGGGAGAAAGTTTCCCAAAGTCAACTATCACTGCAGCCCTCCACCAGTCGGGGCTTTATGGCAGAGTGGCCCGAAGGAAGCCTCTTCTCAGTGAAAGACATATGAAAGCCTGCATAGAGTTTGCCAAAAAACACATGAAGGACTCCCAGACTATGAGAAATAATATTCTCTAGATGATGAGTTGAAGATTGAACTTTGTGGCGTTAATTCTAAGCGGTATGTGTGGAGAAAACCAGGCACTGCTCATCAGCTGCCTAATACAATCCCAACAGTGAAACATGGTGGTGGCAGCATCATGCTATGGGGGTGTTTTTCAACTGCAGGGACAGGACGATTGGTTGCAATTGAAGGAAAGATGAATACGGCCAAATATAGAGATATCCTGGAAGAAAACCTCTTCCAGAGTGCTCTGGACCTCAGACTGGGCCGAAGGTTCACCTTCCAACAAGACAATGACCCTAAGCACACAGCTAAAATAACAAAGGAGTGGCTTTGGAACAACTCTGTGACCATTCTTGACTGGCCCAGCCAGTGCCCTGACCTCAACCCAATTGAGCATCTCTGGAGAGACCTGAAAATGGCTGTCCACCAACGTTCACCATCCAACCTGACGGAACTGGAGAGGATCTGCAAGGAAAAATGGCAGAGGATCCCCAAATCCAGATGTGAAAAACTTGTTGCATCATTCCCAAGAAGACTCATGGCTGTACTAGTTCAAAAAGATGCTTCTACTCAATACTGAGCAAAGGGTCTGAATACTTAGGACCATGTGATATTTCAGTTTTTCTTTTTTAATAAATTTGCAAAAATATCTACATTTCTGTTTTTTTTTCTGTCAAGATGGTGTGCTGAGTGTAAATTAATGAGAAATAAAATGAACTTTTTTGCGTTTAGCAAATGGCTGCAATGAAACAAAGAGTGAAAAATTTAAAGGGGTCTGAATACTTTCCGTACCCACTGTATGTGTCACAACTATGTTACAACTTTATCCAAACATGTTATGGTTAATGATACTAATCGCACCTTCTCTTTGTTTATGCAGTGTATATCCACACATACAATGTATATAAACATCACCTTTTTCTCCATTAAACAGAAACCCCCTATATACACAATATCTAGCTGTGTCTGTGTGTTTCTCTGAGTTGGCTCATATACCAATTGTACTAATTTGGACTTCAATACTGTGATACCGTAAGCAGATTGCGCTAATATAACTATCTATATTTATCAAATCTATCTTATATCTACGAGTGTATTTCACATCAATCTCTCATATCTCTATTTCATTCCATGAGTATCATTTCAGTCCATACAACTATCTGACCTTTCTCAAGCCTAGTTGCGTGGATTAAAACATTGAACATGGTATAAAATCTTATGCTTTTTAACATGAAAACCTTTAGTGTGCTGCCATTTAGTATTGCTATACATAGAGGATTATTTAACAAGTTCCTGAGGCTTGAACCTGATTTCCCCTAATATCTCATATTGTGTTGGTCTGGATTTTCAGATTGTATACTGTATCTATATCTTTTATATCTAGTTTTATATTATTTCATATATCTCTCACATCTACTTATCGCGCTATACCTTCCATATAAACATTATCTCATTTTCTCTTGCTAAAACTGTTCTGCCAGATTCAAGCATTGGTGGTCTACAGAATCCGGGAATAGTATATCACTCTTCTATTTTCTTGCTGCCTTTATGAAGGGTTAAGAAATGATCTTCAATATAATTCCCACTTGATCTGTCTGTCAGGAGGAAAGTAGGCTCCATGTTTGACATGATTTTTTTTATTGTGTGTGACTGCTCTCAAAGGTACTGAAATGGTTAAAAAGCAATAACGTTGATTCATAATGGTGCATATGGATGTGCAAAAGCATCTTATAAGAGGTAATAACCAGGGCATCAGAAATTTCCAGATTAATATTAAAGAGATGTGGAAAAGCATTGTCCTTAATACCATAGAGAGATTTCTGAATTGGGAAGGGTCCTGGCTGAGATCTTTAAGCCACAAAATGAGCGCTATGGATTAGGTTATATTCACACACAGTGTGAGGGAAAGATGCTTATGCAAAGCCTGTTATGATCAGGGTGGAATCCAAAAGGTCATAAGATATTGACACATGTTATGGAGAAAAGACTATTAACCTTTTTGTGACCATACAGCCCTTTGCTCATCCTAACATACAGCTAGAGAACTACAGCATAGTCAGTGTCAATGGGGTACTGAATTCTAAATTGCATATGACTATGAATAGACTGTGTTATTACTTTTTATGGAATCTGTCTCTATGTATTCAGTCTATTTCTAAAAATAAGGGGTTTTTTAGGGTTAGTGTTGGAAATGATAAGCTACAAAAATGAAAGCATCTTTTGCAGGCCTTTTTACACTATCGGGCATCTCTGACACTGTATGGTGGCATTTCTGGCATTACATAAAGTTGCACCTTAAAGCAGCAGATTAAAATTTTTGAAAACTAAGTCATAGTTTGCTCATTTCGGCTCTTGCTGGTCCTGTACTGAGCTCTACCTTACTGTTTACTCTTTATACACAGGAAGTGACAGCTCAGTCAATTAGTGACTGCAACCCTGACCTGCCAGTGACTGACTGTCATTTCCAGTGTGTCAATGGGGAGCAGGAAGTAAAAACCAGCATGGACCTGGGTAGCGCCAGGATATCAATGAGGAAAGTGTGAATTGTTCTATTATTTTATACAATTTTGAGCCTTTTTCAAAAAATTTAGCATGCATTTCTAATAAATAAACAGTAATAGGTTTTGTTTGGGCCTCTCTGCATCTTTCATCACTATTAATAGCTATTATGTCCGCAAGACCATAAGTCGACTTCAATGCCAGTGTGTCTATATGCATCCATCTATCTAAATTAGTTACAGGATCTATTACATTTTATTTCATATGTCATTCTAGCTATCATGTTAAAGACCCCTACACGTGACCATGTCACAGAGCATAAAAAACAACTTAATATGTACCACTGCTACGTTACAGAAAATGACCAATGTGATAATTCTTCCTTATTTTGATAATTTACTGTGCCAAAAATATTTAAGTAAATCCACTTGATACATATATGCAATAATGTATTTCTATTTTTTTATGTATTTATTTTTTAAATTTATTTAATAAACTATATTAGATATGCAAATTTTATTGTATATGCGGAAGTGATTTACACTTCTGGTTAAGTTTGCAAGAAATCCAAAGCAGATGGAGCATGTTACAGATATTAATTTCTGTAGCATGCCATTCAGTGCTTTCTGACTTATTTATGTGGTGTGCAAATGTGGACTATTTAGTGGTAATTTACTGCACTGGCAAATTCACCACATGTGAACATGGCCTGTCTGTGCAAGGAGTTATAACACCATAACTATCAATTCACAAAAATAGCAGGACAAAATATTTAGCAACATGATCTTCTTAAATACTAAAGATGGGCAAACTTAATGAGATTTGTTTCAGTGAATATTCATGAGGTTCAGCCCTCTGGTTCGTTTGTGGTCATGATGTCAGCATGCCCACCTGCTTGGGGCCCAATCACAGGCCTCGGTGGTGACCCCAGGGCACATGATGTCATTCAGAGGCCTGAAGAGGACGCCCAGGAGAGGTGAGTATAACTCTTTGCTATTTTTACTGACCTCCCCTGGGCCTCCACTTATACTCTGCGGTCTGAGGAGACACCACAGTATAATAGCGATTTGTGGGTGGTGAACCAAAAGTTTTAGGTTCGAAAATTAGGGTAGAATCTGGTTCTTACCAAACCGTTTCACTAATCCCTAGAACAGGGGTCAGCAACCTCTGGCACGCGTGCCACTCTTGGCACGCGAGGCTTATTTCCCTGGCACGGCAGCGGACTCCTCACCCAGAAGTTTCGATCGGACCAAACACGGCTGAAACGAAACTGCTATTATTATACTGTGGGGTCTCTTCAGACCCCCGAGTATAATAAGCAGAGCCCCCGGGGAGATGATCAAACATAAAAAACAATGTTACTCACTATTCCACGCTTCGCAGCCGCTGTGTACTCTTCAGGCGCTTCTGCCTGAAGTCAGCTGACAGGGCCTCAGGGGTCGCATCTGCGTCTGACGTCATTACGCATAATGACGCGACGTGACCCCTGAGACTCAATGAGCGATCGCTGACTACAGGCAGAAGCGCCCGAAGATACAGAGCGGCTGCGGAGCGTGGAATGGTGAGTACATTGTTTTTTATGTTTGTCACCTCTCTTTGCCCTCCACTTATTATACTCTGAGGTCTGAAGAGACCCCACAGTATAATAATAGCTAGTGAGTGGCACAAATTGGAATATTATAAAAGTTAGAATATTATACCTTGTGCAGGGGCTACTATGGAGGATAACACAGTGTGCTGGGGCCACTATGGGACATATACCGTGTGCAGGGGCCACTATAGAGCATAATACCGTGTGCAGGGGCCACTATGGGACATATACCGTGTGCAGGGGCCACTATGGAGCATAATACCATGTGCAGGGACCGCTATGGGACATATACCGTGTGCAGGGGCCGCTATGGGACATATACCGTGTGTAGGGGCCGCTATGGGACATATTGCTGTGTGCAGGGGCCGCTATGGGACAAATACTGTGTGCAGGGGCCGCTATGGGACAAATACTGTGTGCAGAGGCTGCTATGGGACAAATACTGTGTGCAGAGGCAGCTATGGGACAAATACCGTGTGCAGAGGCCGCTATGGGACAAATTATGTGTGCAGAGGCCGCTATGGGACATAATACCGTGTGCAGGGACCGCTATGGGACAAATACTGTGTGCAGAGGCAGCTATGGGACATATACCGTGTGCAGGGGCCGCTATGGGACATAATACCGTGTGCAGGGGCCGCTATGGGACATAATACAGTGTGCAGGGACCACTATGGGACATTATTCTGTATAACGGTGTGTTTTCTACATTAAGGATGTGTTTTTGCACAGAAAACTTAGGCTTTGCTTTTTGTTTTGTTTTTTTGTGCAAAAATGCACCAGTTTTACATCGAATGATAAAGTTCCAGTGGCCTAAGAATATAGCTGCATCCAGATACATAGTGTGTTTTCACCATAAGGATGCTGCCATACGGTGCTCCTGGACACATTTACCAGTATTTGGGGGCTGCACATGGACTTTCATTGCTTCTAATCAGAAAGTACAGGAGCGTTCCAGGAAATAGCAGTAAACGCATGTGTCCTAAAGCATCTGGTGGCAGCACTTCTGTGTTATGGTTTGTGGTATATGACTTTAGTTTAGGGGTGTCGTCAGAGTTACAATCATTGACCGGCACTCCGAGTACCTCATCTTTGATTTTTTTATTAAAATCGGCATGCCGAACAAAAAAGGTTGCCTACCCCTGCCCTAGAATACAAATAGAATTTGCATTACAAAACATTCTTATGTAACCATAAATAACGATACACAAGTCACCTGTTGTCTTTTTAACTTCATGCATAGTCCCAGAATGTCCATCACATAGCTCATAGAGCAGTGCAGTGGGGGTGCTGAATATACGTTTCATGAGGCAGGTGACCTGCGTGTACAAAGGCGGCCAGCAACATTTTGGGGTTCTGTCCCTTTCTCAAGCAAAATAACTATAACTACACAATATTTTTATTGACTGCATGAAAACTAATTTGTTGTCACATTGTTTCAGCTTTACCCAGACACTGAAAAAGGAAATTAACCATTGCATATTTAATGATGACAGAAATTGTGGCTCAGAGAAGGTGTTCCCTATGTATGATGTCCATATGCCCTAAAAGAGTACATGGACTGGATTTGTTCTTTTTGTTAAAAACAAAACAGGCTCCGAATGCTGTAAAAATGTTTCAGAAGTCATACCTCCCTGATCCCCCGCCACTCCTGCTCTGATACTTCCAATTTTCTCTGCCAGTCTTTCTACTTCCTGGTCACTGTTGACACAAAGGAAGCGACCAATCATTGGTTAAGGAAGGTCTTTGCTGCCATCATTCAATATGAATATAGAAGGGATATACTCACCCTTCTCTTTGGATGAAAATGTTCTCTACAATTTTAAGGTTCCAGTAAGTGAACCCCTAAAAAATGGGCTGGGGAATGTCTAAAGTAACCTTTAGGTATAGGTAGCTGCTTAAATGACCCCCTTCCTCCAGTTGAAATAATGCGGAATTAATGAGTGGAGTGAAATATTTAAAGAAGTTCTGCAGACTATGTGATAAGATCTTCAGTTCCATGGCAGCTTTGCCATCTGAACTCTCCCCAGCACAACTGCAATATTCCTAGTCGAGCCGTCCAATTTAGACTTTTCCTGTTCAGCTTTCAATAACTCAGAGTTAAATTGCTTTTAGACAGGGAACACACAACACAATCATTACAAGTGCCGCAAGCACTGCCCTGCTGGACAAAATGCTGCTTTATGATCACCCACCCAATTTTCTTCACGTACACCAATTATATCTTCGCTTGGTTGTGCACCTGTTACTTTACTTATTGAGCATTTGCACTCCTATCGTTGGCTACAAAAAGTAATAAACATATCAGCTGAGATGTCAAGTACCAAGGTCCCCGATGAATGAGCTCTAGAAGGTCTGAACACAAAAATGGGATATTTTAATGGAAAAATCCTCTAGTTTATAAGTTTGGGATCCCACTGTAACATAAAAATATGAGGATGTATAAAAAAATACAAAAATAAAAAAATAATAATAAAGAACACAAAAAACAGCTGTCTCTTCACCCATTTTGGAAACCTTACAGTTTACTTGTTATATGTACAGTTCATTATTGCCTCCTCTTTATATCATGTGGCTGTGTAATTTTTTTTTCCAAGACTTGCTAGTGTTTGTATATGAAATACATTTAGGCACATGTTTTATCATCCTACATCACTTTTGTGGTGTAGAAAAGTCACAAACTATCAGTTCACAACTTTTTAAACACTGCTTGCAGCAATATTTGTGGCATTTTTAAACCGCTTTCAGGGGGCATAGTTTTCTGGTGTAAATGAATACTGAAATCTTCGCAAGCAAGAATCTGGAGTGGATTTCAGTACATGTGAGAATTCCCCAGGGATATGCATTAGGGTGCATTTACATGTTCAGGTTTTTGCATGCAGTTTTTGAAGCCAAATGATCATAATAAGGCAACCCTTCTCTTTTTTTTTCAAAAAATTGCACTTAAAACCATAACATGCACCTACACGATTCTAACATTGAGCTTGATACTGTGTGCTACAGACTTTAGGACTTTTTAAATGAGGCCACAAACCACAACGGTTTTAACACTTGTGGTGGTTTTTGCAGGTAAAAAACAAGCTCCACAGAACAAGTTAAAGTTGAAGGCTAAAATATGGTTGAGACAACAACAATGGTAGTCCAAGTGAATAATGTTATTTGACTACATCCAGCTCAGGAGCAGAGAAATGTTTAACTTTTGCATGCAGAAACTCTCTAAAGAGCTTCAACAAGAAGGAAATTGCTGCAGGTCCTCTCTTGGAAGACTGTTCAGTGTATCCCTTAAGGATGACTCCATCAATTGTACATACAAGGATATGAAAAATTCATTAGACAAATCTTTGTATTGACCTTGAATATATTTGTACTTGTTAATTAAGTCTCCTCGAAGGGACCTTTTTTTTTCCAGTGTAAACAAACACAATCTGTCTCGACTTTCTTTGTGGCTCTATTCCTCTAATTAATAAAGTATCGCATGTCTGAGCCCCCTCTGACTCAAGTAGACCCTTATATTATTGTAGTCTTATAGTAGACCCCCAAATCAAATTCATTATTATATAGCAAAATATTACAATACAAAATATATTTCAACAGTTAGGCATAATACTAATAAACTATATACAGTAGGACCTATCACAATTTCTAATGTAAACCCTTACGTAGTTAAAAACCCTAATACGAACCCTCCTCTGTTCACGCTCCCACATTACCCCACAGGATATGATGTCATATTGGACTGTAACTTTAATGTGCATATGGTGCGTGGACATATAAAGGACACTGACTAGTGACGGCTCATACAACTTTTTTGTGTGTAATGAAAGTAACCTCAAACACAAAAATGTCTGGACCACTGTATAAGCAATGCTACCTCCTATGCTACCTCTTGTGTAACCCCCTTCTACTTCATAGATTGTAAGCTCTTGCGAGCAGGGCCCTCAGTCCCATTGTGTGAATTGACTATTTCTCTGTAATGTATCTTTTTGTCTGTACTTGAACCATGTTAATTATACAGTGCTGCAGAATATGTTGGTGCTATATAAATAAAATGTGTTATTATTATATAGGACAATGACCCAAGCTGCCAACTACATCCAAAGCTGTAGTGGAGTTGGCAGTCAACCTCTGCACCACCAAGGACTACTGTCAAAGGTATGACAAGAATTAGGGTGACAATGATGCACGCTGCAAGGCCATAATAAATTTCCAAGGCTGTAACCATAAGTAATCACAGAAGAACCAGATACATAAAGCCAAGAAATAATTAGGACCAGCCTTTATTAGCAACCAGAAAGCACATGCAAAGAGATGCCATTTGTAGGACCAGGAGCCAAGTAATGTAAAGGAGCTCAATTAGAAATAAAATGCACTTTTTAAGTCTGCATCTTTTAATACCATATTATTTTAGGACCTACATTTTGCATTGAGTAATTGCATAAAATATAAGGGTCAGAGCTCAGCCTTTTTTTCAGTCTTGCTTTTCCTAGGATGACAGTCAAAAGGATACATACTAGCAGCCTATCACAGGTTCAGAACTCCTGTATTTTCTATATTTGGCAATATTTGACCATGACATATTCATGATGGGCTAAGTTTAGATCAACTAAGAGGTATACAGTAAGAGAGAGAGTTATCATAACCCACAATGGAGGAGACAGAAGATTTAGATTCTTCCATGTAAACCCACGAGGACAGGCTCTGGAGACAAATGTAGCCTGGAACACCAGGCTACAACTTATTACAAAGAAGCTCTAAAGTGATCCTGTCATAGGGCAAACAAAGGAGAACTCATATGTAATTCTACATTGTACGTTCTGACCTAACATTAACTTGTCACTGGTGACCTGGTAATCTTACAAGGTTCATAGAAACTACAGAATGATTTAATATCTTATATTTTGATGGTTCTTTATAGTGGTGGCATAGGAATGTGATTAAATTAACTGAGAAAATATATATGGTCAATCACAACACAAATATTGGATGAAAATGCTAGCTGTGCTCATGAAAACTTATGATCAGCAAGCGCAGGGTAAACTAATAGTATGAGAGTTGCATGTTTCTCCGTCTTAATAGTGCACACTGGAGACACAACTTGGAGCCAGAGTCATACACACTTACTGTCAATGCTCACTTAATGAGTTACGTGGAGCAACCAACGGGATTGCATTAATCGCCTGGTTTGGGTTGCAGCCCGGTTTTGACCCCGCTCTGATAATGACTTGTGACAAGCTCTCAATGTGATTGGAAACAGGAGTCTAAACCCTGTCCTCTATGTACTCGCCAGTTGTAACAGTAAGCATCAGACAATAGGACCAAAACTGACTCTGATGCTCTCGATAGGTTTGTCAAGAGTAAAAATACAATTATTAGTAATCGAAAGGCTTTCTTGGGGACTAAAACATGGAATTTGCAGATGTGAACACAACCGGAGCTGTGGCTTAAGGATCTCCAATGCTTCCTATGTAGAGCACATACATCCATGGACTAGGTTCTATTTTGTAGACAATCTGTATAGAGTATATTTTATAGTGTAATAATTTTGTGTCCCCACTAAAATAAACTACAGTGACTGAGGTGAACACCATAATCACAGTGGAAAAGGTCTAGAGTGATTTGTCTCATGAAGAACATATATATCTAAGATGTAAGGGAATTCAAAGTCTGTCAAAATATAGTCTTGATCGGGGTGGTCTTCTCAAAGAGGCGGTGGTGCATTATATTAAAGCATCACTTACCATATGTTTGTTTCTTATTGTTGTCTTTCGTTTTCAAAGAATTCTGAATAGGTAGAAGTGGAAATCCAAGTAATGTGATGGAGATATGTAGAGGTTTATGAACAGTAGAAAACAGTGTAACTACTGAAGTATGAGTTTTACTATGTCACAATGTCATGAGTGTAAGTTTGGGTGAGATTTTGGGGCAACCTAGATTATGGGTTGACCCATAATTGGTACTCATGTAAATTTACTACCCCATTGTGTGAGAATCTCAGATCTGTCCATTTACATTTGCCTCCTACTATCTGAGATCTTGTTACAACAAATAGGTGCCAAACAGAGAAAACTAGGACAAC
The DNA here is from genome assembly GCA_947044405.1 of Leptodactylus fallax. NCBI lineage: Eukaryota > Metazoa > Chordata > Amphibia > Anura > Leptodactylidae > Leptodactylus > Leptodactylus fallax. Next base: position 746,863 of record CAMRHE010000088.1, on the reverse strand, counting down.
TCATGGTGTCAACACGGCTAGGCCTTGGCACAATACAAGAAGCATTGTACTCTTCCAAGTAACAAAGATGCGAGTTGTCACTTGTTCATTGAAGTGGTGGAAGCTGGAAATAAAGTGCAAATTATTTCCCTTAAAGGAACACTTAGTAGCAAATGTTGCTCTGGAATAAAAGAGAACAGAATGTGAGCAGCTCTTTCCTAATTGGAGTGGCACATCTCTTCTAGAAACTGCTTACTTGAATATGTGGATAAATGATTATTATTGCTAGGTCAGTCATTTAGATCCAGCCATGTATAAAATATGAATGACTCATTGCTACATTGCAATCTGAGTCCATTAGCATAAATGCATGCCTCAAGTCTAGAGTTGGGAATGAAGTCCACCTGCTGATTGCTTGTTGGATGTGGGACATGCTGTCCTGCCTTATTAGTCCTCATTGTAATCCATTGTTTCCTGTTACAGCCTGCTGCTAATTATTACAGAGTGTTGGATATGCAAATGTTTAAGGCATGCATGGAAAAAAATCATGCAAAGAACGCTTAAAAACAGAAGCATTAATAGTTATTTTTTGTCAATGAGCAAAATGCAAAGGGAATGAACAAAATAAAAATCTAAATCAAATCAATATTTGGTGTAACCGCCCACTGTAGCAGGAGTCCTGGAGGTGATGATATGGCCTCCCGGTATGTCTGAAATTACATGAAGAGGCAGAAGGATTTATAATAATAATAATACATTTTATTTATATAGCGCCAACATATTCCGCAGCACTGTACAATTTGTAGGGTTCAAGTACTGACAAAAAAGATACATTACAAAGAAATAGTCAATTCACACACTGGGACTGAGGGCCCTGCTCGCAAGAGCTTACAATCTATGAGGCAAGAGCTCACAATCTATGAGGCAAGAGCTTATGCAAGCCTACATACACAGAGGATCTCCTTGCTGAGTTCCTTCAAAAACTGTGTTCAAATATACCTAGAATAATTGATGCTGATTTACAAAGGGTGGTCACACCAAATATTGATGTGATTCAGATTTCTGTTTTGTTCATTCACTTTGTATTTTATTATTTGTCAAAAATTAACTATTTTTAAAAGCATTCTTACTTCAAAGCATTTTTTCCATGTCTGCCTAAAACTTTTACACAGCACTGCAGGTCAAATACAGTTTTAACAGTAGGTCCAAGGAATGGTATGGCTTATTAAGCTCTCTTTAGAGAAGGACATTGCCCATATCTATATTTATTAAATGATCCACACAAAAGTTTTTACATTCTGATATGCAGATATTGTATCGTGAAAAGTAATGCAAATTCCAAATATACTTTTTACTTTATCACCTGCTTCTGTTTCTCCTACATACAGCTCTACTAAACTCTTGCGTCCTTTCTACCTCTCTATTGTGGGTTCAAATCTCTGCAAATGGGGGCATGATATTGTGATCAGTCATACATTTATGGATATGCCTTAGAGGGAGTCTGTCAGCAGGATCATTAGTGGTAAACCAAGCGCATAGAAGCTGATTCATCATGGCTTGTATACCAGAAAGAATTGTGACTTTCTAGGCTTGGCACCCACTCATAAAGCAGTCACAAACTCCAGCAGGGAAGGGATTATCAAGACTGGCATGGAAAAATGCTGGTCTTGGTAGATCAGCTCCATGGGCAAGGGATTTATCAAGACCAGCATTTCACCAGGAAACTGGAATAAATGATGATAGATCTGGTGGGGCTAATGGCCTAATCCGGAGCACACCCCTTTTCAGAAAGTGTTTAGTTCTTTAAAATATAAAAAAATAAAAAATTCACCCCCTTTCCTTAGATTTGAAAGTAAATAAGTAAAAATAAAATACACAAAAAAACAAACATATTACACATCCCCATGTTCGAAAACAATTGGTCTACAACATATAATGCTGCAGCAGGAAAAAAGAAAAAAAAAAAAAAAGCCAAAACAACCTTTTTTCGCAGTTTTGCCTCCCATTAAAATTTTTTAAAAAAGCGATCAAAACATCAGACACTCCCCAAGTTGTTATAACTAAAAAGTACATCTGGCCCCACAAAAAAAAAGATGCCTTACGCATCCCCGTGGAAATATAAAAAGGTATGGGTGTCAGAATATGGTGACTGAAGAATTTTTTATTTTTTTTTTGCGATGTTTTGGATTTTTTTTTTAAAAGGGTTGAAATGTAAAAAAAAAAAAAAAAAAAAAAAACAAGTGTGGTATCCCTGGAATAGTACCGATAGATAGGACCCATAGAATACAGGTGACATGTAATTCTGGCTACATAGTGAACGCCTTAAAAACAAAGCCTGTACGAAAGTCACCACTTCTGAGTTTTTTCCAGTTTCCCAGTACAATGTACTGAATATTAAATAGTACCATTACAAAATACAAGTTGTCCTGCAATCATTAAACCCTCATATGGCTCTTTAAACGTAAAAATAACAAAGTTATGGGATTTGGAAGACGAGGAGTCAAAAACCAAAATTGAGAAAGTGCCAGCGGCAGAAAGGGGTTAAAAGATGACCCAGTTTTGTTAGCCAGTGTAAACTTAGACAGTCTGAAAATACTCATTCCCACTAGCTAGACAAGTGGCCATAGCTTCTTGGAAGAGTGGGCATGGCCTAAATGTGACAAAATGTGACCAACTTGTGAGGTAAAAGTGTGGCTAAGCAAGTAAGCCAACTAAGATATAAGGTATAAACTTAGACCAGAGAGCCTAAAAATGCACCACATGTATTATTCAGCATCAGCCACTGGGACGTATAAACTTTATTAACCATTACATATTTATCTTCGTAGTATGTGATTAAGACTATAACGCACATAGCAGGATTTACTGAGTAAAAAAATTTAAATTCCAATAATTTTTTTTTTCTAAATGATCTCCGTTGAATAAAAAGTGGAATTTCTTAGCATTTTTGTGTGGCTTAATGACAGCACTTTGGGGATCTGGTGGTTATTTGTGTCGTCTCCAGAGATAAATGTCTGTATATTTTGAATCATTAAACCGCCATATTCCGATATCATAGCAATATATAGTTTATTCCTCCACAAACAACATATTTCTGATGGATTTATTGCGCTTCAGCGTGGCATTCCATATCACCTTAAACCCTTTAGTGACAGAGATGCTCCAGGGATCATGGTATAAGCTAAGGGCATGCATATACCTAATGGCTTTGCTGTGTCCTCACTTTTTTAGGAGATGTCAGAACACTGCTAAGCCTGAAGGCACATTCATTTGAATGGGCTATAGGGAGCCTTAAGGCTTAGCACTGTTTAGAACGTACACACTAAAAAATCTATTTTAGGTACATCAATTATGTCACAAACTGTTTACTTTGATACAGAAGTCATTCTTCTGTCCAGAGCAAATTTAATGGAACATGTATACCAGAGAATTATTGCAGGCCGTACCGCTATGATCACAGTTTATTTTTTTATTTTACATGCATTCTTATCAATTGTTCTTCACATAAAGTTTTTAAAACACATTCTAAAAGACATTTTCATTGAGATGTAAAAAATAATTTATTGCCAGTAAATTAAAAGAAGTTCTCTGGGACTTTGATACTGATGACCTATACTTAGTAAAGGTCATTAATATCTGATCAGTCGGGATCTGGCTTTAGGCACCCTCACAGATCAGATGGCTGAAGCGTATCCCTTCAACGTTTACCAAGCTCAGCAGCTCTATGCATTTGGTAGTGGCTACAGCTGGTACTGCAACTCCATCCCATATAAAAGAAAATTGAACTGAGCTGCAAAACTTGGCACAGTCACCACTAAATGCACATCAGAGTGCCTGGTAATCAATGAAGGCAAAGCTGCACTTGTTGGACCCCTCGACCATCTGATTGGTGGGGATACGAGAAGGAAGACCTCCACAATTTCATACTAATGGTCTATCCTAGACAGTAAGCCTTAAAGGATTTGTCTGGAGAGCATTAATTTACTTACCTTTTCTCAGGGATTGCTGTTGATGGACCCTGGGGTTCTGGTGACGTCACGACCTCCAGGTCATGTGATCCAAAATATTGTTCCCCTTCACACCTGTGCTATGCAGGCGGAACACTGCATCAGATCACATGACCTGGGGGTCATGAGATAGCTTGAGCCACTGCATCCATTATCAGCAATAGCCAGGACCATGTAAGTAAATTACTACTCCACAGAAAACCCAGTAGGTTCCCACTCTGGAGTGAACCTAGTGTAATATGGAATAGACCTTGGTTAACTATAAAACCTCCAATATTTTTTAAAAGAAAAAAAAAGTTTCATAAATGAATGATTCAGGTGACTATAAGAAACTTAATATATGCAATGTATCTTATTAAAGAAATATGTTTCTATCTCTACTTATTAGTCTGGTAAGGAGAAGGAAACAGCCTATTTGTTTACAATCAGTAACTGTATCCAGCTCACACACAGAACTCTATGGAGAGGAGAGGGGTGAGGAGGCTGTTGATTAATTACCACATTGTTTGCACTTGCAGCCTGTTATCTATGACATAGCAGTTTTAAATGAGCTTCCTGACTCAGAGTAGCAGAGTGTAGCAGCACCAGTTATCTGTGTGTGTTCTCCCCCTCCCCCTCTCCATAGACTAATATGTAAACGTAACTCAGCTTGATAAATTGGGCAGGAAAAATATATTTCTTAGATAAGCTATATTACAACGTTTGTTATATTCACCTGTACATTTCATTTATGAAAAGTTGTTTTATAATTGGAGGTACACTTTAAGGTATTTTTGTCTTACTAGCAGGAAACAATGTAAAATGAATAAATGAATTTCAGTATTCAGTCCATTGATGCCCTTCCTGAGAGGTAACATGATTTTCTCTATACGTTATGCTTCTGTAGGCGATTCTTTAGATTTTTCCTAGCAGACAATACATTAATAGGACATTTTTACAGGAAAAGACCTCATAAACAATGGTGGTACCTGTATTGATCCATTTAACTGAATTTTGGGTACTTCTAAATTCCCCACATTTTTCTTTATAGCGTATAACATACACATGACTAACTGATACCTATTATTACATAGGAAGGAATGGGACAGCACTCCAAAGTTCTTTTTTGAGCTTGCTAGTTATTTTATTTATTCACATTAATACTGAAAACCATATAAAGTAAACGGCAAAAAAAATATTATACATCCATTTTGACATAAAATTCAGTAATACAATTAAATATAGAACATCCAATTCAGAAGTCGGTGCATGTATAGCAATAATCCATATAGTGCAACGTTTCAGACAATAATGCCCATTTTCAGGCTCACCATGTCCTGGATGAAGTTCCAGCTGTGCCATCCATTCCTGCAATACAGGCCTCACACCTGGACCCTCTCCTAGTCTGTCCTTATGATCCTATTTCAGCCCTCTCTGGAACGTCATCCAGGACATGATAAGCCTGAGAAAGGGCAGTCTTACCCGAAACGCTGCGCTAAATTGATTATTGTTATACACGCAACCTGAATTGGATATTCTAATGTCTGGATCTATTACTGCATGTTATGTGCAAACTGGATGTATAATATTTTTTGACCATTTACTTTATATGGTTCTCAGTATTACTGCAAATAAATAAAATAACTAGCAATCTGAAAAACAAACTTTAGAGTATTGTCCCATTCCTTCCTATGCGATATTGTGTCTGCGGAAGGCCGGCCAGTCCCCTTTGGAAATTGTACCCACCATTACAAAACAGGAGTGTTCTGCCTGTCTACTGAATACTGTACATGATGTACCTGCTACTTATTAGATCTGTAAATAGGCCACCTGGGCATTCTCTAAGAAGCTAATGCAGAAGATCACTTCCATGAGTTTTCAGCGGAGTAGCTTTTTAGTCCTTTTCCATGAGATTTTCCAATTTTGCTAAAATTATACTCAGATCAAAAGGCAGAGGCATGGAGATGTCATCCTCTTCCCAAAATGGGTAGCAGCGAGGTCTCTGTTCCACCGGTAAAGATTTTGCCAAACTGCATCTGCACCTTAAATTGAACATAGACAACAAAGTTTAGCATCAAAGTATAAAGACTATCAATGTTTCATAAGCAACATCCTGTAAATTCTTCACAATAGAAAAGAAAATATTCTGGATATATCTGAAGATTACTGGTACATCATTATGTCAATACATAAAACGCACAGATACCATATCTCTATATATGCAAAATATACTTTCTTGCAGTGTCCTAAGCCATAGAAAACTCAGGACTTCTTTTAAGGACTTTTTACATGGCAACAGAAGCTTCATGACATCATTAGCACCAATGTGGAATCATGACAATAAAGAGGGTATTTAATTATACAGATGACAGGGCAGTTCAAAACCAATGCCTTTATAGAGTGGATTTATGAACCACCCTGACATGAAAAAAATCCCTCAGTCCCCAGTGGTAGTCCCCAGTAGATACTCCATATCTTGAAGTACTTAGGTTACATTTATACAGGTGAGTAGGATGTTACTGATAGTACATATTTATTTATACAGATGATGCTTTTCTTCACCCTGGTCAAATATTAGATTTACTGTTCTAGTCCTGTATCTAAATACCCTGGCTAAGCCAGAGTGGCATTCCCCGGAACCTACAAATCGGGCACATGATAGCCATGCCCTTGATTTCCTGATGAAGTGATGAAAGAGTCAAACAGATAACATTTTTCTTCCTGATAAACTTGGTTGCATGTTGAAAAGTTAATGCCCACTATACTGAGTCATTTTAAAGATTATTTTTCACCACCTCTGTTAATAGGCCCCATTCCATTGATTCAAGCACAGTTGGAATTTTTTCTCTAGCCCCCACCATTCCTGAGCAATCTGCTGTTATTTTATGCTATTTAGGCTCTGTACTGTAGGTTGGCAGTGTCAGACAAGAGCAGGTAAGGGGTGTGATTCTGAGCTCCAATCAGAGGCAACCAGAATCACACCCCTTACCTGCTCCTGCCTGACAATGCTCACCTGACAGTACAGAGCCTAAATAGCATATCAGGCACCAAAACTAACAGGACTGATTGCTCGGGAATGGTGGAGTCCGTTTTTGACATTTTTAATGCTTTTTTTTTTTTAATAGTACAAAGTGCTATAAAAAAAATGTTAACATAGTTTCCCCTCTCTGTTACAGTCATTCTTATGCAGGAAACACATACTCGTGTCATCGGTACAGGGAAACAACCAATGATGTGGGTGTGGTAGTGGCAGTTATTTTTTTATTTTTATCTTTATTCTCTTTTTGTATTTTTATATACTCTGCCCCCAAAGGTCACAATAGAACTTGGGGGGAATTTTAACTTAAATTTTTTTTTTTTTTATGCTGATTTCCCCTGTACATAGGGCTGATAGATTAGCCCCAGGTACAGGAAGCATGCAGCCTCCATCAGTTTTTGCAGAGCTGATCTGGGTCCTCTAGGACCCAGCAGCTCATATACTTCCCGACCCCAGGTGGCTCCCATAGCCGTGTACCCAGCTTTACTTATAGGAGCTCTGGCTGCGGCAACAGCCGGCCCCCTGCTGCTGCAGCTGCACAATTTCGTGCAGCTGCACAATTTCGCACAGCTGCTTAACCAGCCTTGCAGTATTAATAGTGGACCGCCCAGAAGTATGTAGTCTAAGGGAGGCATGGAAGTGTTTAAGGAATTGCATTAAATTAAACTTTTATTTTCAATATTAAAGTAAGAATGTAATAAAAAGAACTGGTAGAGCTAGTACAGATATATCCTTGACCTCAAGTAATATCAGTTTTACATTGTTAGATTTTATCCCTAACAGGGCTAACCGTAGTGAGCACATACAGTAGATAAGCAATGGCATCCGAGAAATAGCAGTATTAATATTATTGCTTTAATAGAAATAGTGACAAGCTATTAGTTTAATAGAACGGTCTCTCATTTTCTTCCCATTCCCATCCCTCTTCATTGGCTTCCAGCCCAGTTGCTGTACATCTGTTGTCTTTGTAGAAGATTATACTAGCTCATTGTTGGCAAGACAGTAATACTATTTAGGGAGTCTGAATAAGTAACATTGATGTCGCTGGATACTGAGGTTGCACATTTTATACTTTAAAATAGTAACATAGGTAACATTGTGGCAAATGGTTTTCACTTAGACTTTCTAGTTGCCTAAAATTCTCTAATAAAACATAATTTTAACACTCTAGTTCTCTTTACTACTATGCTAGGTAAAGAAGCATCTCCTATATTTACGAATAGACTCCACAAAATGGTACAAAGATGCCAGGGGACAGCAGTAAACAGTAGGGAACCTGGCAGAAAAGGTTCAGTTACTCTGCAGCGCCTCCAGAGGAGAAACTAAGCATGACACAGGTCTCATTTTAATTAAGGCACTGATCATACAATGCTTTAACACAGAAGGTCCTGCACAGTGTCAGGAACCTTTTTAGAGCTGCTCTCTGCATTGGCTTATACATGTGCATCCTCTTCAGGTGACTTTCCCATAGTAACCCAGAGTTTCCTAACAGTGTTTGAAAATGATTTTTTGCAAACCCCTTCATGAAGTTCACAATGTATTGTAGCATTGCATTCATGATCAACCTATAAAGGCTTCCAAATGGCCAGCAAAGCTGATAATTTCTAGACTCTGGCCCATAAAATGAAGTCAATCTGCCTAAGTAACCATTCAGATATTCAACCCATCATCAGTTAAACAAAAAAATAAACCCGTATCAAGTCTGACATGAACTTCAAAGAGAACATGACAATTTCCCCTGGACAAGCTTCTCTAGATCAGAATAAAATAAACATCCAAAAGCAGAATTAATCTCTATGTAAATAGGCACATCTGCCTCAGAAAAAGTCATGTGATATAAATAGTAACGGTGCTAGAGGGAATTGTTAGTAAAGCAGATGATTGTGACATTATATGTTACAACTGGGAAGAGCCCGATGCTTGTGTTGTCCCTGGTACAACGTCCTACTCCTCCTCCACTGCAGGACTCCCTCAGTGTCCCATGGACCATTTTACATCCTGGCATCTTCATTATGGTCTCTCCATGCCACAAATGTCACAACCTGTTATCTCAATGAGTCTCATTCAGTTGGGAGATCATACTTTCAACTGATTCAACAACCTATGGATAGCTGCAAGAGACAGACGGCTGACATTCAGATATTTAGGAAATATGATAAGCACTTCAAAGTGTTGTCCCATCAGAGACTTCCCCTTTAATAGGAGAGCCACCATATGTGATCACTAGCAACCAAGACCCCTGGCAAACAGATTCAGGAAGCTACAGAAGTAATACATGGATGATCCAAATGTACCAGGAGAGACACTCCAGACTCAGAGTGGGTCCATGCTGATGTGACAACCACTTTACAGGGGTGCTCCATAAAAAAAATGTATAAAAATGTACAGTATGAAAAAAAGATAAAGAAATCATTATGAATTTTTATATTGTGACAGGTATTAAGATACAGTGGGGGAAAAAAAAGTATTTAGTCAGCCACCAATTGTGCAAGTTCTCCCACTTAAAAAGATGAGGCCGGCCTGTAATTGACATCATAGGTAGACCTCAACTATGAGAGACAAAACAAGAAAACAAATCCAGAAAATCACATTGTCTGATTTTTAAAGAATTTATTTGCAAATTATGGTGGAAAAATAAGTATTTGGTCAATAACAAAATTTCATCTCAATACTTTGTTATATATCCTTTGTTGGCAATGACAGAGGTCAAATGTTTTCTGTAAGTCTTCACAAGGTTGGCACACGCTTTTGCTGTTATGTTGGCCCATTCCTCCATGCAGATCTCCTTTAGAGCAGTGATGTTTTGGGGCTGTCGCTGGGCAACACGGACTTTCAAATCCCTCCAAAGGTTTTCTATGGGGTTGAGATCTGGAGACTGGCTAGGCCACTCCAGGACCTTGAAATGCTTCTTATGAAGCCACTCCTTCATTGCCCTGGTGGTGTGCTTGGGATCATTGTCATGCTGAAAGACCCAGCCACGTTTCATCTTCAATGCCCTTGCTGATGGAAGGAGGTTTGCATTCAAAATCTCACGATACATGACCCCATTCATTCTTTCATGTACACGGATCAGTCGTCCTGGGCCCTCTGCAGAGAAACAGCCCCAGAGCATGATGTTGCCACCCCCATGCTTCACAGTAGATATGGTGTTCTTTGGATGCAACTCAGCATTCACTCTCCTCCAAACACGATGAGTTGTGTTTCTACCAAACAGTTCTACTTTGGTTTCATTTGACCATATGACATTCTCCCAATACTCTTCTGGAACATCCAAATGCTCTCTAGCAAACTTCAGACGGGCCCGGATATGTACTGGCTTAAGCAGGGGGACACGTCTGGCACTGCAGGATGAGTCCCTGGCGACGTAGTGTGTTACTGATGGTAGCCTTTGTTACGTTAGTCCCAGCTTTCTGCAGGTCATTCACTAGGTCCACCCGTGTGGTTCTGGGATTTTTGCTCACCGTTCTTGTGATCATTTTGACCTCACGGGGTGAGATCTTGCGTGGAGCCCCTGATTGAGGGAGATTATCAGTGGTCTTGTATGTCTTCCATTTTCTAATTATTGCTCCCACAGTTGATTTCTTCACACCAAGCTGCTTGCCTATTGCAGATTCAGTCTTCCCAGCCTGGTGCAGGTCTACAATTTTGTTTCTGGTGTCCTTCCACAGCTCTTTGGTCTTCACCATAGTGGAGTTCGGAGTGTGACTGTTTGAGGTTGTGGACAGGTATCTTTTATCCTGATAACAATGTCAAACAGGAGCCATTACTACAGGTAATGAGGGGATCGGTGTATTTTGTCGGTGACCAAATACTTATTTTCCACCATAATTTGCAAATAAATTCTTTCAAAAATCAGACAATGTGATTTTCTAGATATGTTTTCTCATTTTGTCTCTCATAGTTGAGGTCTACCTATGATGACAATTACAGGCCTCTCTCATGTTTTTAAGTGGAAGAATTTTGCACAATTGGTGGCTGACTAAATACTTTTTTTTTTTTACACACTGTATATCCCTCTGTGGATCTTTTTACTTTAATGAGACAAAGTCCAAAAATTTAAATTTTGGTATCTTTTTGACCTGCTTTCCTTTTCTTGTCGGGCACAAAACCATGCCATACAGAAATGGGTCAAAGAGAGTCCAAAGTTTAAAGGAATTATGCAATTTCTAATATTGATGACCTATTAGATCTGCGAGGGTCTTATGACCGAAACCCTGGAGATCTGCTGTTTAGAAACAGCATGGCTCGTGTTATGTTTACAGGGACCAGGAGCCACATTGCTCACTTGCTGTACAATGTATAGCAGATTTTGATGCTGTAGCATTTTCCTATACTTCAATGGATAACCCCTTTAATCTTTAAAGGGGTTGTCCACTTTCAAACCATTATAGAGAGAGAAAGAAATGTTACTGTTTGTTCAATAAAAAGTTAAATAATTTTCCAATATACTTTTTGTACCAATTCCTCACGGTTTTCTAGATCTCTGCTTGCTGTGGTATACAGTCCTTGGTCATATGATATATAGTCCATGGTCATGTGATGGACACACAGCTCGTTATAGTCACAGCACAGTAATCAGACATCTGCCTGGTAACGAGCTGTGCACCTGTGTGTCCATCACATGACCATGGACTGATTTTTATCCACTGGAAGTAAGAGGAGGAATGACAGCAAGCAGAGGTCTAGAAAACCATGACGAATTGATGCGGAAAGTATATTGGAAAAGTGTATAACTTGTTGTCTCTCAATATTGGTCTGAAAGTGGACAACCCCTTTAAATCGCCATTTGCCTCCTTAAAGTGATTTGATTCATGGAAGAATACAACTAGGTGCCATTTTCAGGTGTTCAAACATATCACTGACAGAATACTCAAAGGACAGCAAACTGTGGTGTGAACAGTGCCTAGGACTAGATTTTGACTAGATTTGTAATAAACTTAGCTTACCGCTGGCCACATCTGCAGGTACCTGGCACTGCTGCTGATACATGCATTGTGCACAGCCACCTATCCATTCCCAGATTTTTTGACCATGTTATCCCACATACCCCTTGTACTTCCTTCATACCCATTTATAGTTTGTGATTCTGACCCTCTTTAGTTTTTGTCGATGCTTTAGCACTATCCATTGGCCTTGCTCAATCTTCATCATTGTATATTCTCATCGTTCTGGCAGCTGCTTGCTCCACCATAGTTTTTTTCTGCCTTAGTTTTATCTATTTTATCCAAAGAATCAATTTAGGAATAACCAACACCCACTTAAATCATGGACCAGCAAAATACCAAGACCCCAACCAAATCTGTGGGAAAAGAGCATCCTGTACAGTAGGTGCAATGTGTAATCCGGTGTAATGTGTAATCCAGTGTAATACCATTTCTGCATATTAAGAGGGATTCAGGCATTTTACAATATGGGGGCAATTTGTGAACAGCTTTTTCTTCTTCCATTCAGAGTTGTTTTGCTCCTTATCTCTCCAGGCTTCATTACTCATGTGATATAAAACCCGCTCTACATTACATAAAGCGTACATCAGAATCCAGAATACATGGGTACAAAAAAAAAAAAAACTTCTTTAATTTAATGTAAAAAATGAATTGTTCTTAATGGTGTCTTCCCCTGGGATTTATAAATGGACTTATAACATGACTTCTGGCACCTCCTGAGCCAGTGTCATGGTGTTCTTTATGGTCTCCTTGTGGTCCTCTACACTCACATGGTCGTACATAACACGCCTGCCGTGGAATCACAGTATAACATTCTCATATATCTGCTACGTTCTGGATTCGGCGTGAGATAATAGCATCTGTTAACATGCACTAAGTACTATCACAGAGCACATCACTTCATAAATAATAAGATTAGCCGACCTGAAGGCCCCCACAGAAAGAGTAATGACTTTAAATGTTTCTCATTAGTTATTTAAAACAAGGGGATTAAAGGGACAGGCAGTGGGTAACCGGCAGTGGGCCTTCTGGCAAGAATACGCCTTGCATTAAGAGACTGGGTAAAGAGATTTGGGAGAACCTCTTAACTTCTTCACTGCCAATAAGGCATTTGATTTGTATATCTCTTTCAAATGCCACATTACGGCAAGAAATTGCTATAAAACAAAACATAATACACAGAAATTAGAGGTGTTTAAGGGAATATTCGTAACCCGCAATAGAGACCGTGAACAAAAGTAATTATTTTTATAGTTTATACTGCACCAACATAATGATTTGCATTCTATATTTACTGTATATTTATTCACATAGGATCCTGCACCCAATAAAGCTTACACTGTAAGAGGTATAGTAGATTACTAGTCATAAAACCAAAGGCACAAACACCAACCACTGTATCACCGTATGTCACACTTGTTATAGTATTATTCAAAGGAAAGATCCACCTATGCAACCACTCTTTTATTGTTTTGATGAACGTGAAATAAAAAAGGAACAACTGAAAATAGACTTTGTTAATGATCTTTTGTAGTTTTGTGTCTACAGTTATTATGGTGAACTATACATCTCCATGGTAACAGACTACAACCAGAGTAGTCTGATTCTGGAACCATACTCTCTTTCTCAAACTCTTCTAATACAACTTAGTAACATACAATAGATGGGACAGCATGTAGTAAAGGGCACAACGGGACCACACTACACAGTTTGTTTGTAGTCTATCATGGAGACATATAGGTCTCCATAGTGGCTATAGTAATAGTAGATCTATTATTATGAATAATAGCAATATTGCTTCATTTTTCAATTTAGATCCATTAGAATATTTTTAAATTGTCACAATGCTGGTGTAGATGTTCCTGCAGGTGCATGGGCCAGTGAAGGTTGTGCCTTATGTATGAGGTTTACCTTCTGTCAGCAATGGGGTTGTGACGACTAGAGTTGATAACACCAGTCTTCATAAATCTCCCCCACTGTGTTCTCTTATACAGGCACAGGCTCGCCCATTTGAGGAGTTTTGCCTAGTACCAGAGCTCATCCAATTCAGTCTGATTAAAGTACATAGAGCAATTAGTTTCCCTAGAACATCTTTATGCTAGCCATGGACATTAATTGTTAGTCAGTACAGCAAGCCATTTTGAGGGGAATCTGATGTCAATAAAACTTATATGGGGACCAGCAGAGCATGTTGTCATCGATCTCACATGGAAAAGAATATTAGCTATTTTTCTGGCTCATCTTAAAGGGAGTCTGTCAGCAGTACATTGGTTATAAATCTAATCCCCGTACCTTGTAGAGGTGATTCTACAGTTTATAAATATGTCTCTGTTATTCAGCTTTGGAGCCCCATTTTCATGTAATCAGTTGTTATACTCATATGCAAAGAAGGGACACTTATTCCCCTCATTTGCATATGAATAAAACAGCATTTTACAGAAAAATGGGACTCCAAAGCTGAATAAGATAGGCCTATGTACCCTCCTCTGTTCACGCTCCCGCAATACCTCACAGGATATGATGCCGTTTCTGACTAACTTTATACAGACGTGGACAAAATTGTTGGTACCTCTCGTTTAATGAAAGAAAAACTCACAATAGTCACAGAAATAACTTGAATCTGACAAAACTGGAATTTGCCAAACTACATGTTGACAAGTCACAAAGCTTCTGGGAGAATGTCCTATGGACAGATGAAACAAAAATCGAAATTTTTGGCAAGGCACATCAGCTGTATGTTCACAGACGGAAAAATGAAGCATATCTTGAAAAGAACACTGTCCCTACTGTGAAACATGGAGGAGGCTCTGTTATGTTCTGGGCTGCTTTGCTGCATCTGGCACAGGGTGTCTTGAATCTGTGCAGGGTACAATGAAATGTCAAGATTATCAAGGCATTCTAGAGAGAAATGTGCCGCCCAGTGTCAGAAAGCTTGGTCTCGGTCACAGGTCATGGATCTTGCAACAGGATAATGACCCAAAACACACAGCTAAAAACACCCAAGAATGGTTAAGAGGAAAACATTGGATTATTCTGAAGTGGCCTTGTATGAGCCCTGACCTAAATCCTATTGAGCATCTTTGGAAGGAGCTGAAACATGCCGTCTGGAAAAGGCACCCTTCCAACCAGAGACAACTGGAGCAGTTTGCTCATGAGGAGTGGGCCAAAATACCTGTTGAGAGGTGCAGAAGACTCATTGATAGTTACAGGAATCGTTTGATTGCAGTGATTTCCTCAAAAAGTTGTGCAACAAGATATTAAGTTAAGGGTACCATCATTTCTGTCCAGGCCTGTTTCATAAGTTTTCTTTTTTTAAAAATTCTGTTGAAGCATGGTTGAAAAGCAATGTCTGACTTTCATTTGTCCATTTTCATAGAATTTTTATATATTATTACTTTTTTCAGATTCAAGTTATTTCTGTGACCTTTGGTGTTTTTTCTTTCATTAAACGAGGGGTACCAACAATTCTGTCCACGTGTGTATGTCCAGGCACCATCTGCACGTTAAAGGACATGACTGGTGACGGCTCATAAAGCTTTATACAGTGGGGAAAAAAAGTCAGCCACCAATTGTGCAAGTTCTCCCACTTAAAAAGATGAGAGAGGTCTGTAATTGATATCATAGGTAGACCTCAACTATGAGAGACAAAATGAGAAAACAAATCCAGAAAATCACATTGTCTGATTTTTTAAGAATTTATTTGCAAATTATGGTGGAAAATAAGTATTTGGTTATCTACAAACAAGCAAGATTTCTGGCTCTCACAGACCTGTAACTTCTTCTTTAAGAGGCTCCTCTGTCCTCCACTCATTACCTGTAGTAATGGCTCCTGTTTGACATTGTTATCAGTATAAAAGACACCTGTCCACAACCTCAAACAGTCACACTCCAAACTCCACTATGGTGAAGACCAAAGAGCTGTGGAAGGACACCAGAAACAAAATTGTAGACCTGCACCAGGCTGGGAAGACTGAATCTGCAATACGCAAGCAGCTTGGTGTGAAGAAATCAACTGTGGGAGCAATAATTAGAAAATGGAAGACATACAAGACCACTGTCTCCCTTGATCAGGGGCTCCATGTAAGATCTCACCCCGTGGGGTCAAAATGATCACAAGAACGGTGAGAAAAAATCCCTGAACCACACGGGGGACCTAGTGAATGACCTGCAGAAAGCTGGGACTAACGTAACAAAGGCTACCGTCAGTAACACACTACACCGCCAGGGACTCAGATCCTGCAATGCCAGACGTGTCCCCCTTGCTTAAGCCAGTACATATCCGGGCCCATCTGAAGTTTGCTAGAGAGCATTTGGATGTTCCAGAAGAGTATTGGGAGAATTACATATGGTCAGATGAAACCAAAGTAGAACTGTTTGGTAGAAACACAACTCGTCGTGTTTGGAGGAGAGTGAATGCTGAGTTGCATCCAAAGAACACCATACCTACTGTGAAGCATGGGGGTGGCAACATCATGTTTTGGGGCTGTTTCTCTGCAAAGGGACCAGGACGACTGATCCGTGTACATGAAAGAATGATGGGGCCATGTATCGTGATATTTTGAGTGCAAACCTCCTTCCATCAGCAAAGGCATTGAAGATGAAACGTGGCTGGGTCTTTCAGCATGACAATGATCCCAAGCACACCGACAGGGCAACGAAGGAGTGGCCACGTAAGAAGCATTTCAAGGTCCTGGAGTGGCCTAGCCAGTCTCCAGATCTCAACTCCATAGAAAACCTTTGGAGGGAGTTGAAAGTCCATGTTGCTCAGCGACAGCCCCAAAACGTCACTGCTCTAGAGGAGATCTGCATGGAGGAATGGGCCAACATACCAGCAACAGTGTGTGCCAACCTTGTGAAGACTTACAGAAAACGTTTGACCTCTGTCATTGCCAACAAAGGATATATAACAAAGTATTGAGATGAACTTTTGTTATTGACCAAATACTTATTTTCCACCATAATTTGCAAATAAATTCTTTAAAAATCAGGCAATGTGATTTTCTGGATTTGTTTTCTCATTTTGTCTCTCATAGTTGAGGTCTACCTATGATGACAATTACAGGCCTCTCTCATCTTTTTAAGTGGGAGAACTTGCACAATTGGTGGCTGACTAAATACTTTTTTTCCCCCACTGTATATGTGTAATGACAATAACCTCTATTACAAAATTGTCTGACCATTGTATAAGCAATGCTACCTCCGATGCCGCCCCTGCTACCTCTTGTGTCACCCCCTCTACCTTATAGATTGTAAGCTCTTAACAGCAGGGCCCTCAGTCCCATTGTGTGAATTGACTATTTCTTTGTAATGTATCTTTTTTGTGTGTACTTGAACCCTACATATTGTACAGTGCTGCGGAATATGTTGGTGCTATATAAATAAAATGTATTATTAGTATTATTTAGAACCTGGTTACTGGGATTAGGTTTATAATGAATTTACTGCTATTAGACTCTCTCTAAATTGTTTTCCTACAATATAACCATGGTGGATGTGTTAGATGTGTCCCCTCCCTACAAATAGGATATGGCCTTCCCCACAAGCATTTGACAGGATTTCTTGCTCTCGAACATCCGGAGATGTGCCAAAATTATTAACAGGTGTTTGCACGGAAATAAATTTGGCGCATCTCACGTCAGCGCAACAACTGATGAGACTGGCATACTACAAGCTGGTCCTCATAATTCTCCTACAATGCCCTTAGATTTTCATGACCACTTAGAAGAATAACTAAATGACTGACACTTTATGATGCTGACCAGCTCTTATTGCAACCACAGCATTTCAATCTCCTGGGATCTTTTACAGCAGAACACACAATGATAACCCATCAATGGAGGCACCTACATCACATCAACATCAGAGGATCCACACTCTGACACATAAGCCCCCCCACGTTTCCCTCTATGACATCCAAATACCTTGGGAGGGCATAGAGATCAAGGCTGTCATATTGGTTTATGGTATTAAATGAGTTGTACAGGATTAAATATGACTGCTTTCAAGCCAAAAACAGTGCCACACATCCCCACAGGTAATGTGTGGTATTGCAGCTAAGACTCATTCACTTTAATTGAGAAGAGCACCAATACCTCACACAACCCAAGGACAGGTGTAGATAACTACTGCCAAAATATTAGAATACTCAAGCAAATAGCCAGCTTCTTATTGCACTTTCTAGAAATAGATCACTTGCTGCCAAAATACCCCTCAAATCCATGCAGCACAGCTTAATAAGTGTCCAAATATAGTGCTGCTCCACGGACAGTATGGCCCAGCATGTGCACCCACAGACCCTGCTCATATTATTAGGGGGAAAAACTACTTTAGCTAAAGTGAGTGTTAATTATAAGCCTGCAAGAGAGTCAATAAAAGGTTAATGTGGAGTCAGAGGATAAATTATTCCCTCGCATTGCCTCACTCCCCATTCTAAATGACCAACATTATACCTCCTGCTTTAATCAATAGATTTTACTGTAATGCTCTGAGCATTGATCTGGAAAATGCCAAGTATTCTGATGACGTGTTTCTCAGTGCCATAGAAGGGACTATATAACTCATCCCAATATTTTTTTCCATTGAGAAGTGATACCCATGGCAGAAAAGGTTACATTCTCACTTTTTCTGTTGCATTTTGGAGATCATAATGCATATGGTTCTGTAAACACAAATTCTGGGAAACTACAATGTAATGAGAAGGGGTCACCTTAAAGCGATCTTCCCACAGACTGCAGTCACAGATGCCGCATTGTGTATCAATGATAGTCAAATTTACATTATTTTATTATTTTTTATTATTATTGTTCATTTAAGTTAGAGTCTATCGGGCTATATTAGCCCTCCGCCTATCTGTTGTTCTGGTCCTCCGATGGACCACAACAACGGAGATCCGATACTAATGTGGACTTAGCATAAGTCTTGTTACTTTTACCCATTCACTGACTGCAAACAGAGATTTGGCAATAATAAGTAAACATTTACATCCAGATGTTGAATAACCTGTACAGTAGCATCAGTTTATCGACAGCACTAATCTCTTTCCCACCCTGACACTTTACTACAGTCTGTAAGATGCACAAGTCCAGGCTGTTTAGATCACAGAGGATTATATGAAATAGAAGCAATGGGAGCAACTTCTGTGAGCGAGAGGCCTACTTTATATGGTTTACAGTCATATACACTGTACATAAAACAGACCATACAGTGTCTATTAAATGCTTTATAGTAACCAATCACAAGGCATTATGGGAAAGGAGATGGGGAGCTCATGCGCCCTCTATTGGATGTAACAAATCCTCAATTTGTTTTTGACTCACCGAGCCTTGAGACAGCAAAAGGGATTTTAGCCAAGCCAATTTCACTTATCTGCATACAGCGCTGTTTCCGGATCGTTGTCCTTCATCAGTACAGAGCAAAGTGAATTGGCTGGCTTAGTGGGAGGCAATGAGTGGGTTAGGGACAAGAATCTCTCACATTGAGGAGAGCACCAGTAAAGGTGTGTAGAGATTTTAATTGCCTTTTGCCCTCTACTTAGCATCTACATATCACAAGGCATTATGGGAAAGGAGCTGGGGAGCTCATGCGCCCTCTATTGGATGTAACAAATCCTCAATTTGCTTTTGACTCACCGAGCCTTGAGACAGCAAAAGGGATTTTAGCCAAGCCAATTTCACTTATCTGCATACAGCGCTGTTTCCGGATCGTTGTCCTTCATCAGTACAGCAAATTGAGGATTTTTTACATCCAATAGAGGGCGCATGAGCTCCCCAGCTCCTTTCCCATAATGCCTTGTGATATGTAGATGCTAAGTAGAGGGCAAAAGGCAATTAAAATCTCTACACACCTTTACTGGTGCTCTCCTCAATGTTATAGTAACCAAGTTATAGTACCAGTATTGTCCTAAATAAAGGTGACGCATAGTGTTGCCATTACCATGGAGTGAAAAAATAACATACTGTACAGTGCCTAAATAAATAAAATACCACTACACATCACAAAAAATACCAATACACAGTGAGCAAACAGGTTTATGGATAAAATCATCTAAATATAATAATTTAATATAAAATCTAAATAATACTGATATACACTTAATATGAAAAGACGCTAACCTGCTATAACTGTACTATAGATCATTGTAATAGTAAAGCTAAGCCCTCATAGTACAGGTTACTAACTGTGGACATGGAAAAGAAGAATAGGCAAATCGACTCAGAAGCTGGTTCTGTTAACATGACCCTGAATCAGAACCAGCCCCGAAATTGGACATGCAGCCCCGACAGAACCAAGTCATAAAACAGGTAGAATTTGTCCCTGGGTAGTCTCTTATAGTACTATAGTATCTGTACTATATCATAGTATATAGTACTATATTATCTGCGTGGGGTTCAGCATCTGCATATATACAGGAACATTCCTAATCGCTGACAGTTGAAATCTTTAATGCTGATAAAAATCAAAGTACAATATAATATAAAACTGCACACATTTTTATTATACAACGATTAATCTTAACATTTCCTACTCCTATATTTTCCGTGTGACCTTCCACAGTCCCATGAATGTGAACTCAGTCTATAACAGCAGGACCAATAGTTCTGTTCATCCTAAGCTTCCTTGTTCATAGCAATGGCTCCCTCACTGCATTCAGTACATGGTCAAGCATGCATGTGCATGGAGAAGTTTGTTGAAATAGCTATAGGTCATAAGATTGTTTGGTCATGTGTGTATGGCAAGCATTAGTATTCCATATACGGATTATGGAGAACATAACAATCCATTTAGGCACTATAAATGCAGCCACTGGTGGTTTTCACCCCACACCTATATGGCTGTACCTAAAAGTATTTTAACATGGAAATAATGTTTCTAAATAAAAAACGTAAGTAACCTTTTATGTAGCTTCCCGCCAATATCTTTTCTTGCTACAAGCCACAAGAACTGAACCTTTTTATGCTCCTCTTTTCATACTAGGAGCTAGTCTAACAGCTGACTTGCTCTATGTGGCTGACCATTGACCTTGGTCAGATGGTAGTCACCCGAAACCTGGACACCTGAGCACTGTGAAGAAATGTGTTAGTTCAGTGTGTCAATCCTATAAAATGGTCCTCCCATAGTGATTTGGGTTCAAAAGCAGCATATAAGGTTCCTCTGCTGTCCACCGCACAAGGCTGCATGTTACAATGGAGTATACGGTTTCAAAGCAGACTAAAGTACCTTTGGTAGTAGGCTCGACACAAAGCTTCCTTTATTTTCACAGTTGAACAATACAAACAAACGTTTCTTCGGAGCACGTTGTCTCATTTGTTCTGCTGAGTTGGTCTGCACTTTCATGTGGTCTCAAAGCAGAGACCTTTAGTAAAATCCGATAATGAACATATACTTCTATATATGAGGCGGTCTATTGACCTACTGACTGTGGCTACAACTCTGGAACTAAGAACCTCGCTATTTTAGGTATTGTTTCCAAGGAATGCAACACAAGATACTCCTGGAAGCAAAGAAATCTAAATTTTCGAGAGAAAAAATACTACATTCAGCTAGTTTCATCACTTTTACCAACAACCAATTCAATGAAAAGGTAAAAAATTAAAATAGCAAAATACATTTAGATATAAGAAATACTATATTAGGAGAGCAGCTAGAGGTCACATTTGGATATATGATATACTATATTAGGATAGCAGCTAGAGGCGAAAATGGGTTGTCCAGGCAAAAATGGACAACCCTTTTAACTTTTAAATCAGCCTGGGGCATTAAAAAAAAAAAAAAAAAAATGCATACTCACCTGTCCTCGATGCTCTGGTGTCCTCCCGGCGCGTCCTGGTGGCAGCTTCTCCCAGGTCTCTTCTGGAATTCTGAGGAGGCCAATCAACGAATGGCATAGGATGTCACTGTCTGTGACATCACGGGTCCTCTTCCTTAGACCTGCTGAGGCTGATGATTGGCCTCAGAGGTCACGTGACCGCCACCTGGACGCGCCGGGAGGACACTAGAGCATCGGGGACAGGTCAGTATGTATTTTTTTTTTTTTTGTTTTTTCAATGCCCCCGGCTGATTTAAAAGTTAAAAGGGTTGTCCATTTTTTCCTGGACAACCCTTTTAATGTCAGGATAGTCCTAACATCATGGTATGTGGTTTTATGATTGCTACGGTAAACTTATTCGTCAACTAAAAAGATACAGACCCACAGGATCACATATGTCTAACATAGAAAGCCTCCTTAGGTTAAGGCTCCACATTGTGGAAACAAAACATTTTTGGCTGCTGCGGAAATGCATTTTACAGTACCAGGAAAATTAATAAGATTTCATTTAATCTCATTCACACATTGTGGGGAAAACACATGCATTTACCCTATAGATTTAACAGGGAAAAAAACCCAGAGGAAAACACAACAAAAACTCACGATGCGTTTTCGCTGCATTTATTTCCACAGAGGTTTTTAGTTGCATTTTGCTGTGTGTGGCCTTAGCCTTATTCAGAAATAGGTTACAGGTTTGCCTGTCTTAGACAATTCCTTTCCATGTGTCCTATTACAATATGTTAACCTGAAAATATAGTTGATAAGGATTTGGAAAAAAAAAACAAAAAAAAGAACAAACATAGATCAAAACAACTAGTCCAACTCTTGGCTTTGGGGGATCTTTAGGCTGGGGCCCCACATTGCGAAAACGCAGTGTTTTGGCCGCAGCGGAAACGCCACAGCAAAAAACGCAGCGTTTTACATTACCTGCACTGTGGATGAGATTCTGACTAATCCCATTCACACATTGCAGACAAAAATCTGCAGCGGAAATGCTGCAATTTCAAAAACTCTTGTGTTTTTGCAAATCGCAGCATGTCAATAATACCTATGAAAACGCTAGGGTTTTTCATATACAGTGGCTTGCAAAAGTATTCATACCCCTTGAACTTTTTCACATTTTATCACCTTACAACCACCAAATTAAATATATTTGATTGAGATTTTAAGTGATAGACCAACACAAAAGCAGCAGATAATTGTGAAATGGAACGAAAATAAGACATGGTTTTCAAAATTTTAATCAAATAAAAATCTGAAAAGTGTGACGTGCAAAAGTATTCAGCCCCCTGTACTCTGATACCCCTAAATAAAATCCAGTTCAATCAATTGCCTTCAGAAGTCACTTAATGAGTTAATAGAGTCCAGCTGTGTGTAATTTAGTCTCAGTATAAATACACCTATTCTGTGAAGGCCTCCGTGGTTTGTTAGAGAACTCTAGTGAACCAACAGTATCATGAAGACCAAGGAACTCACCAGACAGGTCAGAGAAAGTTGTGGAGAAGTTTAAAGCAGGGTTAGGTTATAAAACCATATACCAAGCTTTGAGCATCCCAAGAAGCACTGTTTAATCCATCATCCAAAAATGGAAAAAGTATTCTATAACTGCAAACCTACCAAGACATGGCCGTCCACCTAAACTAACAGATCGAGCAAGTAGAGCACTGGTCAGAGAAGCAGCCAAGAGGCCCATGGTCACTCTGGAGGAGCTGCAGAAACCCACAGCTCAGGGACAATCTGTCCACAGGACAACTATAAGTCGTGCACTCCACAAATCTTTATGGAAGAGTGGCAAGAAGAAAACCATTGCTGAAAGAAATAC
Organism: Leptodactylus fallax; assembly: GCA_947044405.1. Taxonomy (NCBI): domain Eukaryota; kingdom Metazoa; phylum Chordata; class Amphibia; order Anura; family Leptodactylidae; genus Leptodactylus; species Leptodactylus fallax. The sequence goes on along the minus strand of CAMRHE010000088.1, from coordinate 723,291 downwards.
ATAAGAAGTGCCGTTTGCAGTTTGCCACAAGCCATATAGGGGACACAGCAAACATGTGGAAGAAGGTGCTCTGGTCAGATGAGACCAAAGTTGAACTTTTTGGCCTAAATGCAAAGCACTATGTGTGGCAGAAAAGTAACACTGCTCATCACTCTGAACACACCACCCCCACTGTGAAATATGGTGGTGACAGCATCATGCTATGGGTATGCTTTTCTTCAGCAGGGACAGGGAAGCTGGTCAGAGTTGATGGGAAAAATGGATGGAGAGAAATACAGGGCAATCCTGGAAGAAAATCTGTTGGAGACCGCAAAAGACTTGAGAATGTGAAGGAGATTCACCTTCCAGCAAGACAATGACCCTAAACATACAGCCAGAGCTACAGTGGAATGGTTTAGATGAAAGAATATTCATGTGTTAGAATGGCCCAGTCAAAGTCCAGACCTAAATCCCATTGAGCATCTGTGGCAAGACATGAAAATTGCTGTTCACAGACGCTCTACATCCAATCTGGCTGAGCTTGAGCTATACTGTAAAGAAGAATGGACAAAAATCTCAGTCTCTACATGTGCAAATCTGGTAGAGACATACCCCAAAAGACTTACAGCTGTAATTGCAGCAAAAGGTGGCTCTGCAAAGTATTGATATAGGGGGGCTGAATACTTTTGTATGTCACACTTTTCAGATTTTTATTTGGTTAAAAGTTTGAAAACCATGTATAATTTTCCTTCCACTTCACAATTATCTGCTACTTTGTGTTGGTCTATCACTTAAAGTCTCAATAAAATACATTTAAGTTGGTGGTTGTAAGGTGACAAATGTGAAAAAGTTCAAGGGGTATGAATACTTTTGCAAGGCACTGTAGGTATAATAGAAGCAGAAAGTCCACAGAGGAAAACTCTGTGGACTTTTTTGTGAAAAATGCTGAAGAAAAAACAAATGCGTTTGCACCGCGCTCTTTTCTGCAGCTTTTTTTGGCTGCAGCTCCCTACATGGGGCCTCTACCTTAAGGGCTTTTCCCATCTGGCCATGAGAAAATGCAGCGTTTTTGCTGCAGATTTTGCTGTAGTTTTATGAGCCAAAGTCAGGAAAGGCTTGAAAAGGGATGGAAAATATAAAATAAAGAATTTAAATATTTCCCTTCTGTTAAATCCACTCCTTACTTTGGCTAAAAAAAACCCTCAGCAAAATCTGCAACAAAAAAACGCTGAGTTTCCGCAACGTGGGGCCTTATTCTCAAGGGGATTTCCTATCTGGACATCCACAGATTAGGGCATAACTTGACGATTGGTGGGGGGATCAGACTGCTCAGGCTCCCAATATGACTGGAGCAGTGGTTGCATGGTGGTCGAGTAGCATATGCCCCCTCCATTCATTTCAATTGGAGTGCCAGAGATAGCTAAACTACAGTGCTCGGCTATCTTGAGTAATCCCATTGAAATGACCACCATTCGACCATTCAGAACAGGGGACAAAACTCACCCTTTTCCCTGATCGGCAGGGGGTCTGAGCAGTTGGACCCCACCAAACTGGGTAGGGCATAACTTCACCAGATGGGAAAAGATGGGGAGAGACATAGTTTGGATTTGATGGATTTGTTTTTTTTAACCCTTATCCATTATGTTTCAGGTTAACATGCTGTAATAGGATGCATAGAAAGGAATTGACTAAGACAGACAACCCTGTAACCTATTACAGCTGAATAAGAAGACTTAATATGTTTGCTATCTTTTTAGTTGACATACAAGTTTACAATTGCAGTCATAAAACTATGTACCATGATGTAGACTTCCAATTCAATACATCACAATATGTGTACTGTAGAGGTCACAGAAAGTACAGTAGGAGAAGCATGCGGTAAAAGTGACTACAGGCTTGTAATGGTTCCATGGTCAGGCACCGTTCTGAATAACTCAATGTATTTAGTTCTGTATCCAAATTCTGTTCTGTAAGTTTCCAGTGTATTAATATGTGTTCCAGTCGCAGTCAGAAAGAAATTAATAATGCAAGAATTTATCTTTAACAAGGAAAATGAAAAATATTTGTCAGATTCATCTCAGGCATCAATTGTACAAAGTAACACTAAGTAACAAGTCATTCCCTGGATTATTAATCGATTGAGATTAACCTATAAGATAATGAACAGTCTGAGGAGTTCAGGCTCTAAACCTCCGATTTCTTAACAGATTTTTATTAACCATGTAAAAAACAAACAATAAAAAGCAGCATTTAGAACATAATGTGTATATGAGGCTGGTTAACTAAGGAACAATAACCAGAAAAAAGTCAGATGCAGGTGATATGGTGACAAAGGGTTAACAATAAAGGGGTAATGCTTAATGGGAATTGGCATGCATGGCGCAATTTGATCATAGTCAGGACTGCATTACTGCTGTCCATGGGGAGCAGCCATGCACGCTCCTTGCACACTTACAAGTCTTAGGCAGGAGGACATTTAACACATCAGGGACCCCATCAGCTTATCAGATCAACTAATCAATACCATTGACAATAGCTCTGTCTGAAAGCATTGCCATTGCCCCTGAGTAGACAAGGTAAAAAAAGCCACTTCACTATACATTACCTTTGACCGTGATACTACAAGAGACCCAAGAGGCCCAGAGATGCTCCTTCCACCTAACTTACTCCTTCCACTGTGGAGCTCTGCTCTGGAAAAAGTGACCCTAGGAAGTAGAGAGCTTTGCCTGGAGTCCCTTAGGTGCTTACCAGAGAGAATCAGGTCATTTCTCTTTGCCACCTTGACTTTACTGCATGTTACCAGCCCTGTATAAATCTCAGACGAACGCTGAGCAGAACAAGACACAGTGGGATACAAATGGAGTCTTCGTGTAGCTAGCAGACACATGGAGATTTGAGAGGTACCTGCAGGGATCCTTTCCCCTCTGCCTGACACACACCTGGAGACCCCCACAAGACAACTACGACAAATTTCATCCTGCTCCATTTAACGCTCTAAAAAGCAACTTGATTGTGCGGCTTTCTTGTCAAGATAATTCCAATAGACAGGAGACTAGTGCGTGGAAATCTTCAGAGTCTAACCCACACAATATTAGATTTCTGAAGTAAAATCCTTAGTCTTATATTTTAACCCCCTCAGTTTATATTTATACTTCACTGTTAGGCTGTCAATAGGTCTAAGGCTACAATGGTAGTGAATGTGGTTGTGCAGAACGGCAACTATTTAAGGTAATTTGGATTTATGCCAAGTGTCTTGTCACGTTGTGGAAACTTGTGGGTTGCAGAGACTACATTCACTATCACTGCTTGTGATGCGCAGTACAACATTGCGATTTTCTGCCGCTTACCCATATGGTCTGAGTAACCCAGACCTAAACATTACTCATATAGCACACTGACATGTTTCTAATGATGTTCTATGATGGTGGTATAATTTGATATTTATTCCAGCCAACCTGCATATATAACTAGCATTTACACCATCCTGGATAAGCACGCCTATTGTAAGGCTTCATGCACACAGCTGGGAACAATGCAACTATATAGTACTCCATACAAGCCTATAGTTATTGTCCCCTAGAAGTAATGCTGTTAGAGGACAATACCTATGTAATATAGGATCTGATAGATCATGTCACAGTGGTATGGTAGAGCCCCATAGACGTCTATGGCTGCCTCATTACTGAACAGATAGAATTTTTAGATTTCGTAATAGAACAGCAATGTGTGATGGCACTGTCTAAGGGGCTTCAAGACATTTGGGTCCAACAGAGTATTCCAATGTCTACACAGTATTGCTCACAGCACAGGATAATAGCAGATGATGATCATTATGAATGCAAAAGAAACAAAAAAAAACAAAGGTCACATGGTGGTTTTGCTGGTGACATGTTACATGATCCAAGAATACAGTGCATTGCTGCTTCTTGCATATAATGAAACTGTTGCCACGACTGTAATATAATGACTACAAAAACTGTCAGGTTTCGTTTTCTTGCACCCTTGTGTCACAATCATGATGTGAGTTGTTGCCTAACCCCATTCGCCTTCTTTGTCAGGGTTGTGGAGTCAGTAGGCGAAACCCCTGTCTCTGACTCAGAAGCAGTAAAGATCTTCCAATTCACTAAAAAGCTAGAGAACTGAATTTCTGGGAATTTCTAAGAACATAAATATGGACCAAACAAATTAAACATATAATATCTAATTAACTACACACTATTGGTAAATTTATGATGCAATAAAAAATAATAAATCATTTTATTTTGAAGCCAGAGTCAGAGTCGGTAACTTTTTTCTGATTTCCATTCCACTCAAAATTGACCCCAACTCAAACTCTGACTCCACAGCCTCGAGAGCTATACTGCAATCTTTGGCCACATGGCATGCAGTAATAGTCTCTATGTAGACCTATCATAACCTAAACAATGAAAGGCGTGGATTTTTAAAGGAGTCACATAGTTGTCTTGGAGGAGGTGCACAATGCTCTGTTCACACTCTGCGCTGATCCATGCAGAGGCATAACGTTCTTATTTTATTACAGTTTAGGCCACTGTATATCTATGTCAGGGCCTTCCATCAAAGGAACTTGTCAGGGACTCTACCAGAAGTATTCTTCCAACAGACGGCTCAAACAATGTGTAAACAGAATATCTTGTCACAAACCCTGTACATCTGACCACTGTGTAAAAAAAAAAAAAAATTTGATTGTAGGGTCTTAAAGAAAACTAAAAAGCAAAGTAATAAATAAGAAGCGGGATAAATGATCCTTTTGATGAAACGGCGCACCAGATCCTGTGCTGAGAGACAGTTGCGAGACAGAGTTTACATGAAGTGAAGTGGAGAGGGACACAAATGTTGAGAAATAAAACAATCCTCTCTCTGTGGGTTCGTACTCTTTAAATAAGCTCTCTCCAATTGTCAGCTCCGTTAATTGCTCAGTTGATCGGTGGCACAGTTGCAATAATCAAAAGCATGGCACGCTCCATTCCTTAGACAAAATGTAATAAGCAGTTGGTGTCGTGGGATTGATGCTGTCAAGAAGTTTGTTGTTTTCCCTGCGTGTCTTGTTTGTTGCTGGTAATTAGATAGACAAAGTAATTATTGTTCACATTCCTTTGCTCTATTTCTGTCTGCCTCTCTTGGCAATCCTTGGCGGTGTATTAACCCATGTACAGCATGATGCCGAACTATAACAGCGAGCCGGTTATAATGAGGGAGAGGATACAGTATGTTAAGTTTTCCATTTATAATGGAAACTGGATATAACGGCTAATTTGATGGCATAGACTGCTCTGCTACTACAAGTAAATTACAGGCAGTCATTTTTTTTTTTGCAATCCAAACTGAGTCCGCCCTAAATGAAATTGTCTAAAACTATGTTCACATTATAGTCATGCTTTCGTTTATAACAGTAACCAGGACACATTGATGGATCACTGGTACAATGGATACCACTGACACCTGACAGAGCCCACTGACTTATAATAGGGTCTGTTGGGCTTCATCATGGTGTCTGCCATCTTATATATAAAAATTAGCGCTTCATGAAATCTTCCCATGAAATTTGAAAAAATCTGTAGGCCTTCATTGCAGATGTGAACAGAATCTAATATCTTAAGAATACTAATGTATCTAAAGGTAAAATAAAGGATCCAAGAGAAAAGGGGACATTTTTTTTTTCCAATGGAACACATGACCATTGTATCTATAATGAATGCAAAGGAAATAAGAAAAAAACAAAGCCTCAAAATGCAAGAGTGGAAGAAGTCCTAAAGATGAAAATATCCTTAGGCTATAATTCTCTCCCAGCTCTTAAAGAGGACCTTTTACCACCTCCATCAATTTTAGTTCTTAACATCTGTGAATAGATGTTGTTCCATTGATTCCAGTGCAATTGGAATTTTTATAGCCCCCACCATTCCCGAGCAACAAGCACAGGTATTTTTGATGCAGAGGGCAGTGTCAGGCAAAGGGCGTGATTCAGAGCTCCAATCAGAGGTAGCCAGTGTGAGAGCTCAGAATCCCACCCTTTGTTTGCTCCTGCCTGACACCGCCCTCCTGACAGTTCAGAGCCTAAACAGCATATCAGGCACCATAATTAACTGCAGTGGCTATTAATTGATATAAAGAGCTGGACTAACTTGTTGGAGGTGGTGAAAGGTTCTCTTTAAGGAGGTATTCTGGTTTCTGCAAATAAACGTTAAACTTTGTATAATAAATTGTTTTACAAAACAGTACAATTTTTCAAGATACTTTCTACATAGATTCCTCATGATTTTGAAGATCTGTACTTGCTCTCATTCACATTTATTGCCAACTTACAGTAGGTGAAAATGTGCCCTGGCCAAGTGATGTACATACCGATGCACGGGGCATTACAGTGGTAACCGAACTGTAATTTACTCCCTGGGAACAAACATTAAAAGTTTCTATTAACCCTTTGCAACACTATTATTTACAATCTCCTTTTGGTCAGAGGTGATTATACATTTAAGATACAGAGATGCAGCTGACTCAGGAGCTAAATCAGAACCATCAGACTTAAAGGGGCTGTCCGGGATAAATGGAAATCCCTACACTAATCTAAACATCCTCCCCCCTCCTACTTTCTAAATAACACAATTAATCAAAAATGTAAAAATTTACCCATATCCCTGTGACCGCCCCAGGGACATTTGCTGGTTATCCGGGGAGTATCCGTTTCCGGAAACGGAACGTCACTACTACTTCCCCCCATCCACTCCATCATACTTACCTTCCAGGCTTCTTCCTGTGGGATGGCTCCTCCCTCTTTTCTGACTGCAGACGTGGAGGGATGTATATGGGAGGGAGGGAGAGAGGAGGGAGGGAGGGAGAGAGATGGGAGGGAGAGAGGATGGGAGGAAGGGAGAGAGGATGGGAGGGAGGGAGAGAGGAGGAAGGGAGAGAGGATGGGAGGGAGGGAGAGAGGAGGAAGGGAGAGAGGATGGGAGGGAGGGAGAGAGGAGGAAGGGAGAGAGGATGGGAGGGAGGGAGAGAGGATGGGAGGGAGGGAGAGAGGAGGAAGGGAGAGAGGATGGGAGGGAGGGAGAGAGGATGGGAGGGAGAGAGGATGGGAGGGAGGGAGTGAAGTGAGAGGTAACTAGCATGGAAGTTACATGGCAGGAAGCTGAACCATGTAAACAAATGCAGAAGATACCAGGATTTCCCAGAGACACCCAGAAATCACTCAAAACACTGCTAAAGTTATATGGGTGCATTTATTAATCCATTAATAGCACTAACAGACCTTTTTTTTAAAAAAACAAAACATTTTTTGCCCGGAAAACCCCATTAAGTCTCATTCACACATCCATATCCATGTCTAAATAATCCGAATGAATGGGGCACCACATGTAAATAATATGCGGATAATGCCTTAAATTATGAGCCCTAATTGGGACAGGGAGTAATGACAATGTCTGTAAAGCACTGAAGAATATGTTGGCGCTATATAAGCAAGAAAAATAAATAAATTACTCCAATCCCAGTTGTTAAACTAATGACGACACCATCTAAGGGGTTTGACAATGGTACGGTCACAAACACAACGGCAAACCCATGACCCAATCACCCACACTTCTGCCATCTTTGTATAACTATTACATTCTGACAGAAGGAGGGTCTAATAGGATGCCATCCAGTGTTAACATGACAGGCATAATTCATTGCAATACAGAAGTATTGCAGTTTATTATACTAGAGATCAAGTTCTTCTAGTGGTCAAAGTCCATGTTTTAGCTAAATTATATTTCATTAAATATTTAAAATATTTTATAAAAAAAAAAAAAATCATCATTGTCAATGCTTTATTTCACTATAACACAAATAACTGGTATCACCCCATATATAACAGCATGTATAATAATACATAGTTATTTATCCTGCAAGGTGAATTGCCAAAACAATTTTAAAAGGTAACCACAGGATTTGTTTTCTACATTTATGCACATTTGGAAAAGGCTTGTCACGTGGAAAATGCAGTCCAATCTGCAGGCAGCATGTTAAGGAGCAGGAGGAGCTGAGCTGTATGGGAAAATATTCAGTACAATTGTTATATTACTAGTTTATATCTTTGTTGTTTCTGTGGATAGAAACAGTAATTTTGTCATAGGGAGGTCCTATCAGTGACTGACAGCTATCTCTCTTTGTACAGTCATACTTGATGTTCTGTCAGTCATTAAGTAGGACCGCCTCCATGACTACTTCTAAGCACAGAATGAGCAGAGATAAATGAGTAAATGACAAGGTATACTGAATCTTTATCCACAAACTATACAGCATATCTGCTCTCAACATGATGTCTACAGACTGCACTATGTTCTCTATGTGGTTCACATAAGTGGTTTTTATGTCATATCTATAGCCAGCATTAGGCTAGAGATGGTTTATTGCAAGTAGTCCCATTCTTCAAAGGGTCCACAAGTTCACAAACTTTTGATTAGAAAGCTATGAGGGACACAGCTGGCACTGGTGTCAACGGATTAGCAGCTGCAGTTGTTTGTTTTTTGTTAAATTTCAGTCGGTGACAAAAACTGAAAGATATAGTGATATGCCACTAAGTTCTAGTCAAAACTTACAAAACTTCTTCCTTCACAAGATTCTGCTTTGTTTAACCCTTAAAGATGACCTTTCATCACCTCCACCAAGTCCAGCCCTTGGTATAATTTAATAGATGTTGCTCCACTGATTTCGGCACAGTTGGAATTTTTTTCTGTAGCCCCCACCGTTCTCAAGCAATAAGAGCTGCTAGTTAATGCTATTTAGGCCCTTTAGGCACACAAGGGGTGTGATTCTGACACTGTCCACCTGTGATTGGAGCTCTGAATCACGCCACTTGGTTGCTCCTGCCCGACATCACCCACCTGACACTACAGAGCCTAAATGGCATATGAGGCACCAAAACTAACTGCATTGACTGCTCGGGAATGGTGGGGGCTAGAGACTGGATTAACAATTACCTTCTTTTGCAAACAGGTCATTACCAAAATGGCAGCCTCTGCAGTTGTTAAGGATCCATGGAGAAAGGGGTGCTCCTCATGGGTGGGCCTCCTATGCAATTGGAAGTGTGAACATTAGAAGGAACATGCTCTTCACAATAAAGAATATTGACAAACATGCAAATGGTCAAGTTCTGGACTCATCTGCCATGTGAGAAGTGAATGTACAGCAATACCAGTATTAGAAGACAGCACCAGGAAAGAGGCCTCATTTGGATTTTGGACACCATATTAATTCCCTTCTGCACTGCATTAACATCATACGCAGGTGGGAATACAGTCATGGTGGTAAGTGTTGTCATCCCTGAAATTTTTCCAGAAAATTTCTCTCAGAAAATTATAGCAGTTACACATGTTTTGTTATACACATGTCAATTTCCTTTGTATGTATTGGAGCAACACAAAAAAAAAGGCAAATTGGACATAATTTTACACAAAACTCCAAAAATGGGCTGGACTAAATTGTTGGCACCTTTTCAAAATTAACTAAATAACTTTGTTTCAAGCATGTGATACTGGTTCAAACTCACCTATGGCAAGTAACAGGTGTGGGCAATATAAAAATCACACCTGAAATCAGATAAAATGGAGAGAAGTTGACTCAATATTTGCATTGCGTGTCTGTGTATGCCACACTAAGCATGGAGAACAGAAAAAGGAGAAGAGAACTGTCTTTGCACTTGAGAACCAAAATTGTAGACAAATAACAATCTCAAAGATACAAGTCTATCTCCAGAGATCTTGACGTTCCTTTGTCCACGGTGCACAACATAATCAAGACGTTTACAACCTATGGCACTGTGGCTAATCTCCCTGGACATGGATGGAAGAGAAAAATTGATGAAAGGTGGCAACGCAGAATAGTCCAGATGGCGGATAAGCAGCCCCAATCAAGTTCCAAAGAAATTCAGGCTGTCCTAAAGGATCAGGGTGCATCAGTGTCAGCACGAACTATCTGTCGATACCTGAATGAAATAAATCCCTATGGTAGGAGACCCAGGATGACCCCACTGTTGACATAAAAAAGCTAGACTGCAGTTTACCAAACTATACATGAATAAGCCAAAATCCTTCTGGGAAAACATCTTGAGGACAGATAAGACCAAGATAAAGCTTTTAGGTAAAGCACATCATTCTACTGTTTACCGAAAACGGAATGAGGCCTACAAAGAAAAGAAAACATTGTCGACAGTCAAATATGGTGGAGGTTCAAAGATGTTTTGGGGTTGTTTTGCTGCCTCTGGCACTGGGTGCCTTGACTTACGTCCTAGGTCATGGGTCTTGCAGCAGGACATTGTCCCCAAACATACTTCAAAAGGCACCCAGAAATGGATGGAAACAAATCGCTGGCCAGCAATGAGTCCGGATCTATATCCCATTGAACACCTATGAAGAGATCTTAAAATTGCTGTTGGGAGAAGGCACCCTTCAAATATGAGAGACATGGAGCAGTTTGCAAAAGAAGAGTGGTCCAAAATTCCAGTTGAGAAGTGTAAGAAGCTTACTGATTTCAGTTATTTTTTTCCAAAGGGTGTGCAACCAAATATTAAGTTGAGGGTGGCAGTAATTTTGTCCGGCCCATTTTTGGAGCCTTGTGTACAATTTTTGCTTTTTTTCTTTCTCTTTTTTTTTGTGCTATTCCAATATATATAAAGGAAATAAACATATGTATAACAAAATGTGTAACTGCAATAATTTTCTGGGAAAAATACTTCATTTTCTATAAACATTTCAGGGGTGCCAACACTTACGGCCATGACTGTAAACAGTTTGCCATACATTTACAGCACAGGAATAGCTGCCATCAGCAGGTGTCAGCTGTAACATACACCAGACACCCTGCTGCAATGTCATGGAATGGAAATTGCAGCCAGTTAATCACCATGGTTAATAGCCACCAAAGCACTTACAGGGACACTATACGCCCCACTGACATCCCCACAACACAATTGTGGGCAGTTGATATTTTGTCATGGCAGGTATGTCCACAATCTTTGTACAACCGTTAGATCCTGTTAAAAGTAAGGCCTGATATAAGGCCTGTCTGTACTGGGCTGTACTGCAGGGTATAACTATAATGATCAAGACTCCTATTGGCCAAGTTCCATAAATGGACTAAAGTAATATAGAAATAATTCTAATAATGTGTGTAAAAAATTATTTTCTCATTTAAAAATGCTTTTAAACATTAGCACAAATCTGGTTGGAAAAGGTGCCGTTCCTTCCAAAGAGATAGTGTTTTTGGAAGTGTCACTGTAACCTATATTTTTGTAGATTATTTTTTTTTAGTATTTCCTGTTAGTAAACAAGCAATGTGTCGTTTTTCTTTATTTACATATTCCTTAAAGGAATGGCATGTTTGTTGGACAAAACATAGAGCCATTATTCCTGTGAAGTTCCCGAGGCAGCCCCTTACCAAGTCATCCATCATTACGCACTGCAAGTAACCTGTTCGGTATCGCACAAGGGCATCTGATCTAAAGCTGATGGGTTGTTAAGCTGGTGATAAGGGACTTGGTTTGATGCTGTACTTCTGTGTGTCAATATATTGAAGTGCTGTGCAAATCAGAACCAGTAAGCCTGTCTAATAGGCTCATCTGATGTGAGCTATCAGAATAACAAGCTTTGTTCATGTTACACTCTTCCATAGAGATGCAGGAATTTATCAACTACTTCATAGAAAGTGTTTCCACTGCAGAAATTCAGACTATTTGCATATAAGCATTTATGTGCAGATTGGGTATAACGTGAGCAATGTGCTGTCATTGCTAGGTAGTGGTAAGAGTCAACCCCTTGTATTAAGTAGGTCAGAAGATTCCTGATACATGTGAGGATAGATATCTGTGTTTATATGCATGGCTAAAGCAGCAGCGGGGGGAGTGCCTTGCATGGAACTAATGCCAGTACCTCATTAAAACGCCAGGCAGTTTGGCAGGAGTTGATATGTTACTTACTGCTCACATCTGTGGTTAACGACTGCACGCTTCTGCTTCCCGATAAAGGGAAAGGCCTCGCAGCCAGGGCACTTAATCAATGGGATAATGGAATGAATCAATACAAAAGGCTTTCTTAGGAGGTCTTAATTAAGAAAACACTCACAAATACAAACGACGACTTCAATGTATCGACAGTTGTGTGTACGGGAGGAGGTGAACGAGATGACGCCTATATTACAAGTACGCTCACATTTACACACTTGATTGGAGATCTCACTATGGCTGTACTGGAGACGATGAGACACTCCGTAAACCCATAGAATACAATATTTCAAATAGAGTATGCACAGAATGAAAATCATAATGACGGAGGGGATGATTCACTTACCACTAGTGAAATGTGTTTATTCTGAAAGTCTGACTCATATTATCTCTAGGGGTCCCAAGAGCAAAATTATAGCCTCATCCTAAATTCCATAGACATATCCGTTATACTAACAATATTCAATACATACACAGAACTCTACAAATGTTCGGTGGAATTTTTTTCTGCTTACTTTCTAAAGTCTATTCATAGTCTGAGCCACATGGTGACATGCAGAGGTCTGTATTTAGAAAGTCCAATACCTAAGCAATCCAATGATGTTCAACCACTAACTACGCAATCTATGAACGTCAGACTTTTCTAAGTCAACATGAATACTGCAATTGATCATCTAAGGCAAAAATAGACAACGTCTGATAACAGTATCGAGATATACATATGGTTTCCTAGCTGGACATAGCTGTGTGTAGATGCTATTGTAGGGACAGAAACAATGAGAAGAGGGACCAGTGCAAAAACAGCTCAGCATAGAGACCCCCATCCTGAGACCTTCACATCTCCACGAACTCCAGTTCTTTGCACACATTCACATATGAATAAAAACAGCAATTTACATAAAAACTACAAGGTACCAATTTACTGCTGACAAACTTACCTTAAAAGGTGCAAAGAACTGGAGTTGCTGGAGATGGTGAAGGTTCTTTTTCAGGATGCATCTCAATAAATTAGAATATCTTTGAAACATTTCTTTCTTTCAGCAATTAAATTAAAAAAGTGACCTCCTATATTTTCTAGATTCTTTACACACAGAGTGTTCTATTTCAAGTGTTTTATTTCTGTAAATGTTGATTATGGATTACAGGTAATGAAAACTCAAATCTAAGAATTTGAATATTGTAAAAAAGTTCAGTATTGTAAATTCAGTGTGTCACCTGCCAAGGTTTCCTAAGCCTTTAAATGGTCTGGTTCAGTAGGACACACAATCATGGAAAACACTGATTATGAATTGTATTACTGAATTACTGAAATGAAGGAACGCTTCAAAGATATTCTAATTTATTGAGATACACCTGTAGATGTATTTGGAAACTGTAGAATCACTTCTACAAGGTACCAATTTACTGCTGACAAACTTACTTTAAAGGGTGCTAAGAACTGGAGTTGCTGGAGATGGTGGTGAAGGTTCTTTTTCAGGATGGGGGTCTCTATGCTGAGGTATATAACATAGATGTATTTGGAAACTGTAGAATCACCTCTACAAGGTACTGGGATTAGGTTTATAACTAACTTACTGCTGCTTCTCCACTGACTCAAGCACAGTTGGAATGTTTTCTCTAGTTCCCACCTTTCCAGTGAAATCAGTGCAGTTAGTTTTGGTGCCTGATATGATAATATGATAACACCCACTTAACAGTAAAGAGTCTAATTATCATATCAGGCACCAAAATTAACTGTACTGATTGTTTGGGAATGGCAGAGGCTAGAGAAAAAAAAATCCAACTGTGCCTGAATCAATGGAGTGGCCTTTATGAAAAGATGCAAAGAACTGGAGGTAGTGGAGGTGATGAGAAAGTACATTTCTAAGATTTCTGGAGTTTGGAAAGCACAAAAAACATGAACTATTGATATAGAAAATGTACAAAATATGTCATGCATTGATTCAGCTTTGTAATTTAATGCACATCATTTCTAATACTTCATCTAAATACATTATTTTTTACGGTTTTTAGACATATTCATTAGAGGCTAGATCATTTTTTTCACGTTTTTTAATGTGTTTTTAACCCCTATTGCTCTCCGGCTCCACATAGACTTCCTATACGTTCCTGCCATCTTAAATGCTGATTAGTGCAGCCTGTTATATTTGCTCTGACATTAGACGGATGCCTCTTTAAAGTACTGCCTGATGCAGAAGCTTTGGGGGAATCTTTAATATTGACTTAACATATTTGTGCAGAGAACTCACCGAGGGATTGCTCACAATTAATTGCATCCATCAGTCGGAGTGTTCATTAATTATTCCAACTTCCCTCTCGCTGTTTGATATGGGCATTGCCAGACCAGCTTCTTCTGTTTCTGCTTTTCAGTGGCTGGTTAAGAATAGAATTACAATCATATCCCTTTTCCCTATTGGTATCTGCCTGCGTGACACGCTGAAAGCTGTGAATACTGGAGGATAGTTTATAAAATATCATGAATGGCTGAAAGTGCTAGATCCAAAAATATGTTCATCTCGTGTCATGTTTCATTATCGCACAAAGAACATTTCAGTATGATGTTCTAGATCAGTTGTTTCCAGTGTTTCTAAGCCAAGTCCCCTCTACACAAATACAATCAAACACCCTCAAGGCTATGTTCATATACTTTGCTGTACATTAAAGCACAGAAGAGCTCAGAGACCCCTAGAGACACTGTTTGTATCCCCTGGATATACATGCACAGGTTGTAATCCCCCTGGTTCTAGATGTCTCATTATGAATGATCAACGCTATATTGCGAAAGTCATTCTTATGGCATAGATCTGAGGTTTAGAAATGGAAATGTCCTAAACAACCATTTACTAATAATGATAAAGGAAGGATTTTAGAGAAAATGTGGTGGCAGTGTTATGGTTAGATCTACTGTACTGGAGAGTCAAGTGTCTACAATCCTAAACCAATGATGGTAAACACTACCAGTAGTATGACTGTGGTAAAGTCTTACTGTATTATCCCATCCCTAATGCCAATGATTAGGAATAGCACAATGGCAGGCATCGCATGAATAGAGCAAGACAGCATTGGGTCCTCACCTTTAACCCTGGCTCACACTGCCTTGTTAAAGTGGTTTTCCGGAACTATGACACTGATGACATATCCTTAGACCAACACCAAGCATTCCTAGTAGTCAGATGTTTGAAAAGACTGGCGTTTGGAAGAGCGGTACGGCCTCTTCACTGCATACCAAGCACAATGGCAGACATTGTATAATGGCTGTGCCTGGTATGAAAGTTCAAACCTATACAGTTGAATAGGACCGAGCTGCAATAAAAGTAATGTGACCAAAGAAAGTGATGTCACTGGCTTGAGAAGAGGAAGCAGTGCTAGTCACTTCAAACAGCAGTACCAGGTCGCATCCCCACCAATCTGATACTGATGACCTACACTAAGGATAGGTCATCAATCTGATGGTTCTGAAAAACCCCTTTAATGGCTGCCAGTAGTTTACAGGGTAGAAGACAGGCTGATATTTACTGCATCACTCTCACTCAGAAAGGCAGCAGTTACTTCCCAGATATATTATATATTGTATATGCAGTTCTCTTGCATAGCAGTTGCATATCTGAAGGTTTACATTTGGTGTGATTATTTCAGTTTCTAGGTTATATATCATCCCATATATAAATCACTTCTTAGATGCAATTCACACAGATGATATACTGTATTCTCATACAAAGTTATCAATATGGTATAGACTGCTAGGAATCATCATATTAGGAATTGTGGCAAGATAACTTTTGGTACCTCTAGGGAGGCATAGGGAAATAATACATATAGTGACAGGCCTATACTGTAACCATCCATTTCCCAGTGCTAAGCGAAATGAAGAAAACTTCCTAGATTTTGATGCACATCCTGACAGAATGCCATTAAATACTTTAACTTCATGTGTACAAGTCTCCTTCACAGCCCTTCTTCTGCTACATCCTTAGGGCAATAAAGTCAAGGGGTTAATAAGGGTACACCGTCTGACACTCATACATCTCAATGGTTTATTGCCCTGGGAGAGGGTAGGAGAAATCAGTGCTTACATGTGCTGCTGCTCCCTGGGTCACCAAAAGCATGTGATCAATGCTGCTCAGATCAATAGCATGAGTTACGGCGGCATCTGTGCCCATGGAGGAGAGGAGCAGGTCAATAGAAGCATGCTGCTCGACTAGTAAACTGGTCCAAAACAATCAATCACTATTTAATATGAACACTAAGGTAATTTATAAGAAGCTTAAAGCAGCAGAAGTATATTAAAATAATGCAACCCTAACATGACCTTGTGTACGCTGCACCGCCTGGATCTGATAATCCTTTCATAAAAACCTCCCATTTCTACATGTATTTGTATCTTTCATAGTCTTTTCTCTTATTTTATTTTTTTATTCATATTGCTTAAAGCTAGTTTTAAATTTCATGTTTAGAAAGAACCTAAATCTAGCATGATCTGTAGAGAGAAAAATATGGTAGAAGCAATGTATTAAAGGGGTTGACCAGTTTCAGCAATTAAATATTGTTTGTATAATGAAAAATTATACACTTTTCCAATATACTTTGTGCATCAATTCCTCACGGTTTTCTAGATCTCTGCTTGCTGCATTCATTGTTTATTTCCAGTGGATAAAAATCAGCCCAATCATGTGACATACGGTCCAGTCATGTGATGTACAGACAGGTGCACAGCTCGTTACAGACAGAGCTTTGACTGTTCTGTGACTAATGAGCTGTGCACTGTGTGATCATCACATGACCAAGGACTGTATATCACATGACCATGGACTGTATATCACATGACCATGGACTGTATATCACATGACAAGGGGCTGATATTTATCCACTGGAAGTAAACAAAGCATTGATACAGAAAGAATATTAGAAAATGGTAGAACTTTTCATTACATAAACCATAACATTTATTTGCTGAAACTGGACAACCTCTCTAATACATTGCTTCTACCACGTTTCTTCCTGTGGATCAAACTAGATTTAGGTTCTTTCTAAATGAAGAAAAAAATAAATTAAAATCAGAAAGTATATTGGAAAATAAGCAAAAATTATTTTTATCAGTATTGAAAGGAAGCAAAGGTGGAGGAAACAAACCCCATACAGATGTTGCCCCCAGTCCAGATTTGAATCCAGGACCCCAGTGCAGAAAGGTAACTGTGCAGATAGGTAGATCCAACTGAATTCTGATAGGAAGAGGTGCAGAATATGCTGTTCTAACATAAAAGAAAAATAAATCCAAGAACCCTGATGGACTAGAAGAAGCAAACACATGTAAGCAGAATCACAGAACTGCTGACAGTGCAAACCCCTTTATAAAATACTTAAATCGTCTCAGAGCGTCACTAAAAGATGATTGATGGTTGCAGATTATATATAGGCAGATACATCAGCGAGCATTGTTGGCGGGAGTGAAGGCAGGTATGGCACTGGGCTCATGAATCAAATGGACTCATTGCTATGGGCCCTCTATAGTCTTTGTAATAGCACCCAAAGAACACAAATTTTTTGGGTGGCATTTGATGCATATATTGGTGACATATTCATAAGAAACACTGATGCCAAACCAAAGCATCATAGTGAATTCCTTGGGTTTTGATAGGTAACGTCATCAAACCCTATGAAGATCCTTTGAAAATCAATAAATTGATATGTGGAATATTACTTTTGAAAATAAAATATGTCACATTTTGGTAGAAAGCTAGCAAAAATGCTTGAATGCAATGTAAAAAAAACATCTGAGGGACTATTGCAGTTTTCACTGACTGGCATGGAATATAAAGCCACATTCCATAGCTCTATGTACATATTAATACATAGGACACTGCACACAAGTAGCTACTAGGGATATTTAACTCTGCTGGAGAACCTTACTTATGTCTGTGGGCATCTGTGCAAAGTGATAGGGACTGGCTGTTAATTTCAAAGACATAAAATTTATGGTAGCGCTGGCGGCTTTAGCAAAACACACGGTTGTGCAGCTGCCGTTTAACCCAATCCATGGCTGGAGGACTTTCCGCACATGGGGCACTGATGCAGCAGAATCCAATATGTCAAACCAGTGGTTAACTAACATTCCCTGCTACACGTGCTGTCTTTTTATGTGCGTCTGTCTACCATCTCTTGATACAAATGAGAGTGAAAAGCTTTAATTGTTGACGATTTAAGAATGGCTTGAGTCTGTTCTTGCTCCGTTTCACAAGCATCTAAAATGTACAGATGCCTGGAGGACAAACTTGGATGCAACTCATTTGGAGCAAAAGCATTTGTGACTGTAAAGTTATAAAAATATCACATATCTTCCAAAAGAAATAAATAATCTTAAAACTAGAGAACACAACTGCTGTTTTGAAAGAGTTGTCCAGGGTTAGAAGAAAAAAAAAAGCCAATTTGTTTTCCAGAAACAGCACCACACCTGTCCATGGACAATGTTTGGTATTACAGCACATACCAGTACTTATTCATATGAATGGGCTAAACTGAAATACCAGACATTTTTCATAGTCCTGAACCCATTTAATGCATACCAATCAGCTGGTGCCTACTGCCCATTCTGAACAAATATACAGTAGAAATTACTAATAAAATCTTACCCGCCACTCGGTCATTTATTTATTGTTCATTATTAATTATTAAGTATTTATTATGCAACTTGAAACTAATTTCTTGTATAAAAACGTCACAAATTTTGTAACAGATTTTTTTTGCAAAGATTTGAATGTTTATGAGATTATATATATATATACATATAGTACAGACCAAAAGTTTGGACACACCTTCTCATTCCAAGAGTTTTCTGTATTTTCATGACTATAAAAATTGTAGATTCACACTGAAGGCATCAAAACTATGAATTAACACATGTGGAATTATATACTTAACAAAAAAGTGTGAAACAACTGAAAATATGTCTTATATTCTAGGTTCTTCAAAGTAGCCACCTTTTGCTTTGATTACTGCTTTGCACACTCTTGGCATTCTCTTGATGAGCTTCAAGAGGTAGTCACCTGAAATGGTCTTCCAACAGTCTTGAAGGAGTTCCCAGAGATGCTTAGCACTTGTTGGCCCTTTTGCCTACACTCTGCGGTCCAGCTCACCCCAAACCATCTGGATTGGGTTCAGGTCTGGTGACTGCGGAGGCCAGGTCATCTGGCGTAGCACCCCTTCACTCTCCTTCTTGGTCAAATAGCCCTTACACAGTCTGGAGGTGTGTTTGGGGTCATTGTCCTGTTGAAAAATAAATGATGGTCCAACTAAACGCAAACAGGATGGAATAGCATGCCGCTGCAAGATGCTGTGGTAACCATGCTGGTTTAGTATTCCTTCAATTTTGAATAAATCACCAACAGTGTCACCAGCAAAGCACCCCCACACCATCACACCTCCTCCTCCATGCTTCACGGTGGGAACCAGGCATGTAGAGTCCATTCGTTAACCTTTTGTGCGTCGCACAAAGACACGGTGGTTGGAACCAAGGATCTCAAATTTGGACTCATCAGACCAAAGCACCGATTTCCACAGGTCTAATGTCCATTCCTTGTGTTCTTTAGCCCAAACAAGTCTCTTCTGCTTGTTGCCTGTCCTTAGCAGTGGTTTCCTAGCAGCTATTTTACCATGAAGGCCTGCTGCACACAGTCTCCTCTTAACAGTTGTTGTAGAGATGTGTCTGCTGCTAGAACTCTGTGTGGCACTGACCTGGTCTCCAATCTGAGCTGCTGTTAACCTGCGATTTCTGAGGCTGGAGACTCGGATGAACTTATCCTCCGCAGCAGAGGTGACTCTCGGTCTTCCTTTCCTGGGGCGGTCCTCATGTGAGCCAGTTTCTTTGTAGCGCTTGATGGTTTTGGCCACTGCACTTGGGGACACTTTCAAAGTTTTCCCAATTTTTCGGACTAACTGACCTTCATTTAATCAAGTAATGATGGCCACTCGTTTTTCTTTACTTAGCTGCTTTTTTCTTGCCATAATACAAATTCTAACACTCCATTCAGTAGGATTATCAGCTGTGTATCCACCTGACTTCTGAACAACACAACTGATGGTCCCAACCCCATTTATAAGGCAAGAAATCCCACTTATTAAACCTGACAGGGCACACCTGTGAAGTGAAAATCATTTCAGGTGACTACCTCTTGAAGCTCATCAAGAGAATGCCAAGAGTGTGCAAAGCAGTAATCAAAGCAAAAGGTGGCTACTTTGAAGAACCTAGAATATAAGACATATTTTCAGTTGTTTCACACTTTTTTTGTTAAGTATATAATTCCACATGTGTTAATTCATAGTTTTGATGCCTTCAGTGTGAATCTACAATTTTTATAGTCATGAAAATACAGAAAACTCTTGGAATGAGAAGGTGTGTCCAAACTTTTGGTCTGTACTGTATATATATATATATATATACACACAGTATATATATATGTATATATATATATATATATATATATACAGTCATATGAAAAAGTTTGGGCACCCCTATTAATCTTAATCATTTTTAGTTCTAAATATTTGGGTGTTTGCAACAGCCATTTCAATTTGATATATCTAATAACTGATGGACACAGTAATATTTCAGGATTGAAATGAGGTTTATTGTACTAACAGAAAATGTGCAATATGCATTAAACCAAAATTTGACCGGTGCAAAAGTATGGGCACCTCAACAGAAAAGTGACATTAATATTTAGTAGATCCTCCTTTTGCAAAAATAACAGCCTCTAGTCGCTTCCTGTAGCTTTTAATTAGTTCCTGGATCCTGGATGAAGGTATTTTTGACCATTCCTCTTTACAAAACAATTCCAGTTCAGTTAAGTTTGATGGTCGCCGAGCATGGACAGCCCGCTTCAAATTATCCCACAGATGTTCAATGATATTCAGGTCTGGGGACTGGGATGGCCATTCCAGAACATTGTAATTGTTCCTCTGCATGAATGCCTGAGTAGATTTGGAGCTGTGTTTTGGATCATTGTCTTGCTGAAATATCCATCCCCGGTGTAACTTCAAATTCGTCACTGATTCTTGTATATTATTCTCAAGAATCTGCTGATACTGAGTTGAATCCATGCGATCCTCAACTTTAACAAGATTCCCGGTGCTGGCATTGGCCACACAGCCCCAAAGCATGATAGAACCTCCACCAAATTTTACAGTGGGAAGCAAGTGTTTTTCTTGGAATGCTGTGTTTTTTTGACGCCATGCATAACGCCTTTTTGTATGACCAAACAACTCAATCTTTGTTTCATCAGTCCACAGGACCTTCTTCCAAAATGAAGCTGGCTTGTCCAAATGTGCTTTTGCATACCTCAGGCGACTCTATTTGTGGCGTGCTTTCAGAAACGGCTTCTTTCGCATCACTCTCCCATACAGCTTCTCCTTGTGCAAAGTGTGCTGTATTGTTGACCGATGCACAGTGACACTATCTGCAGCAAGATGATGCTGCAGCTCTTTGGAGGTGGTCTGTGGATTGTCCTTGACTGTTCTCACCATTCTTCTTCTCTGCCTTTCTGATATTTTTCTTGGCCTGCCACTTCTGGGCTTAACAAGAACTGTCCCTGTGGTCTTCCATTTCCTTACTATGTTCCTCACAGTGGAAACTGACAGGTTAAATCTCTGAGACAACTTTTTGTATCCTTCCCCTGAACAACTATGTTGAACAATCTTTGTTTTCAGATCATTTGAGAGTTGTTTTGAGGAGCCCATGATGCCACTCTTCAGAGGAGATTCAAATAGGAGAACAACCTTAAATACCTTTTCTCATGATTGGATACACCTGGCTATGAAGTTCAAAGCTCAGTGAGGTTACAAAACCAATTTTGTGCTTCAGTAAGTCAGTAAAAAGTAGTTAGGAGTATTCAAATCAATAAAATGATAAGAGTACCCAAATTTTTGCACCGGTCAAATTTTGGTTTAATGCATGTCGCACATTTTCTGTTAGTACAATAAACCTCATTTCAATCCTGAAATATTACAGTGTCCATCAGTTATTAGATATATCAAATTGAAATGGCTGTTGCAAACACCCAAATATTTAGAACAAAAAATGATTAAGATTAATAGGGGTGCCCAAACTTTTTCATATGACTGTATATATATATATATAAATTTTTTTCGCCATGGCCATCACTGGGCCGGAATATTTACTATAATCTAAGCTAGTAACTGGTGTATATTTATAGTACAGATATTCTCCAGCTGACGTAGATTTCTGCTGCATGGACAGGAAAAGATGCAACAAATTTATTAAGAGGTCTCTTCTTGTTGCACATCTTACTCCAGCAGAGTTTGGACTAAGATTTGTGTATGAAATGCTGACCTTAGTAAATTTCCCACAACTTGCTATTAGAACACACACTAAGCTTGGATTCACTGTTTTCCACAGGATCACTAGGTGGCAATTTATATGAATGATAAAGAAGGTCCTGAGTAGTGGAATCCCTGTCTATATCTCATGTGCCATACAGACATTGGCACTTTAAGAGAACCACTTTAACTCTTATTTATTGCAGTGTACTTCATGATTTTATTTCACTTCACATCAGCTGCTTGGCACTGGTTGCACCAGTTGAGTTTACTGTCCATCAATATTCCCAAGACCCTTTTAATGTTAGTTTTACAATAAAATACAGTGGGGAAAAAAAAAGTATTTAGTCAGCCACCAATTGTGCAAGTTCTCCCACTTAAAAAGATGAGGCCGGCCTGTAATTGTCATCATAGGTAAACCTCAACTATGAGAGACAAAATGAGAAAACAAATCCAGAAATTCACATTGTCTGATTTTTAAAGAATTTATTTGCAAATTATGGTGGAAAATAAGTATTTGGTCAATAACAAAAGTTCATCTCAATACTTTGTTATATATCCTTTGTTGGCAATGACAGAGGTCAAACGTTTTCTGTAAGTCTTCACAAGGTTGGCACACACTGTTGCTGGTATGTTGGCCCATTCCTCCATGCAGATCTCCTCTAGAGCAGTGATGTTTTGGGGCTGTCGCTGGGCAACACGGACTTTCAACTCCCTCCAAAGGTTTTCTATGGGGTTGAGATCTGGAGACTGGCTAGGCCACTCCAGGACCTTGAAATGCTTCTTACGAAGCCACTCCTTCGTTGCCCTGGCGGTGTGCTTGGGATCATTGTCATGCTGAAAGACCGAGCCACGTTTCATCTTCAATGCCCTTGCTGATGGAAGGAGGTTTGCACTCAAAATCTCACGATACATGACCGCATTCATTCTTTCATGTACACGGATCAGTCGTGCTGGTCCCTTTGGAGAGAAACAGCCCCAAGCATGATGCTTCACAGTAGGCATGGTGTTCTTTGGATGCAACTCAGCATTCACTCTCCTCCAAGTTGTGTTTCTACCAAACAGTTCTACTTTGGTTTCATCTGACCATATGACATTCTCCCAATACTCTTCTGGAACATCCAAATGCTCTCTAGCAAATTTCTGACAGGCCCGGATATGTACTGGCTTAAGCAGGGGGACACGTCTGGCACTGCAGGATCTGAGTCCTTGGGGACGTAGTGTGTTACTGACGGTAGCCTTTGTTACGTTAGTCCCAGCTTTCTGCAGGTCATTCACTAGGTCCCCCCGTGTGGTTCTGGGATTTTTGTTCACTGTTCTTGTGATCATTCTTGTATGTCTTCCATTTTCTAATTATTGCTCCCACAGTTGATTTCTTCACACCAAGCTGCTTGTCTATTGCAGATTCAGTCTTCCCAGCCTGGTGCAGGTCTACAATTTTGTTTCTGGTGTCCTTCCACAGCTCTTTGGTCTTCACCATAGTGGAGTTTGGAGTGTGACTGTTTGAGGTTGTGGACAGGTATCTTTTATACTGATAACAATGTCAAACAGGTGCCATTACTACATGTAATGAGTGGAGAACAGAGCAGCCTCTTAAAGAAGAAGTTACAGGTCTGTGAGAGCCAGAAATCTTGCTTGTTTGTAAGTGACCAAATACTTATTTTCCACCATAATTTGCAAATAAATTATTTAAAAAAAAATCAGACAATGTGATTTTCTAGATATGTTTTCTCATTTTGTCTCTCATAGTTGAGGTCTACCTATGATGTCAATTACAGACCTCTCTCATCTTTTTAAGTGGGAGAACTTGCACAATTGCTGGATGACTAAATGCTTTTTTTTCCCCACTGTATATAACCATGAAATATAAAAGCTTCCCATAGTGTACTCCATTCAAAAGGTTCCTCTAGACCACAAACTTCAGTTGCTATTGCTGGGGATACCTATAATACACAACTGACAGTGTTAATACATTTACTGTTGAGTCGGGCACATGTGGAGAAAAGGCTCTAACAGGGTAATAATGTCACAAAAATATAGACATTTAGTATACCCTAACCAAGCATTTGAGTGTCCACCTTAGACAGTAAGCACAACTAGCGTGTAGTTAGGATGGTTGCAGCCAAGCATCAAATTTCCAGGTCTGATGGCCCAACATGCTGGTGGTATAGCGCTTTACAGCATTGTTTTGGGAAACCCTCTTATTCCTGCCATTGGTTGAATATGTCCATGGTGTAAGTGTACTGCTACTCAAGTATGAAAGTTCTCATTTCAAATGGAATGAATTGAAGGTGTTTTCACAGGCCCCATACTAGCTCATTCCTTTTGGGCAAGCAAAAGGTGAATTCAATTGGAGGAACCCTTATCTTGATCTGTGCACTTTAAGGCTATGGTAACACAACTTGGGTTTTCTGCGGGATGTCTGCTGCAGACCCATCTCGACCATTTTTTTGCTGTGGGTGTTACTCCTGCAGCTAGAGTGGTTTTCAACCTTTACATTTGCAAAGGTTGAAAACGGCAACAAACCTACAAGAAGAAATTGACCTGCTGCGGGTTCAAAACCAGAAGCCCAAGACACTTTGTGCTGCGGATTTTTTCTATATTTTTAAATCCCATCCACTTCACTGGTACTGTACATAGCAGTGGGTTAGCCACCAGCAATTCTGCCAATAGCTAACCTGCGGGGAGTACACTATGTGTAGCCCAGCCTAAATACGGTTAATATTTGAGATTTTGCAGTAGAAAACATGGCACAGTACCTTCTGACTTTGCAAATTTGTCATGAAAAGTGATTACAGCCGTATTTCTAATTTCTATTGTGACAATGGATGGCTCATAAAATAAAAAAAAAAAAATAGAAAAAACACAATTGACAAACGTGTTAAGTTTGCAGCAATGTTGCATTTGCCCTTGAAGCAAATTTGTGTTTGGAGGTTGTCTGGTATCAATCAGAGTTACTTATCTGTCTAAATGAGATGGGAAGTATGTGTCACATTGATGTATAAACAGTATTACTGTCATTATGATGGAGCTGCCGATACAATGTGAACACGCCACTGTCCATCTCTTTTACTGGAAAATTATGTGGAAATGCATAAAAAACATTCCTAATGAAGTAATATACAAGAGATGTACATCAATGCTATTTCTACCCCTGCTAAGTGCAACCATTGACTTTGCCCGTACAAACACTTAGAGGAAAAATGTGTGCACTGTGGGGTGAATTTATCAAGACTGGTGTATCATGTGCCAGTCTTAATAAATGGCCTGAGTGGCTCAGGTAAAGGAGATTTATCAAGAGGTTGTGCCCTCTGCAAAAAATTTTCGGACATTCCTTGCGCCACAATGGAAATCGACAGCAGGTATGAATTTGTGTAGATTTCCATTATAACTCATGCCAGAAAACTGGTGTGAGTTATAATAAATCATTTGGGCTGAGGCATTCCCGTCTCAGTCCCTCCCCAGCCATCCCACCTACATTTATCTAATGTGGTGGGCGAGGCACAGATTGGGGCTTTTGGTGCATATTTGGCACAAGAAAGGTCCTTGTACGCCTCAATATCATCCCTCTATTTTAGAAAACTGGCGTTGTGGGAACGATGAATTCTTGCCAATGTTGCGTGAGGAAAGTTACACCAAGGTCCATTGAGTTCAACCCTTCCCTGGCCCAGTTATGTGATTCAGAGAAACAAACCCCCTTCCCTATCTTATGGGCAACTATATCAGATGTTGCCTAATTTGGTGGGAAGGGGTTATACAGAATTCCTTTTTAACCTGGCATACCAGTTTGATAATTTAGATCAGTTGAACATTATCTATCCATGAGTCATGAGATAAATATAGTCTTTCATGAATATCACATACCTATCATTATTACAGTATATTTTTTGAGAAACAGATTTGACTACCCTAACTGTAAAGAATCCTTTCCTATATTAATATTTTGATGGCCTTTACTCTACACAAAGTTCCCCTGTGCGATTTACTGCTGACCTAGTATATATTTCTACTTTTAATAAATTCACTTCTAAAGTGTTCATTTTGATTATGCCTTTTGAGGTCCATTTGTCCACTGAGCAACTGATACAATACTAGGAATAAAACAGTAACAATAAAAAAAACAGTAGCCAAACACTGAGGGCATAAATAATGTCAATAAAATAACTTAAGTTTGCATGCTCTCAAAAACTTTACAAATCTGTTGAAATCTCATTGTTTTTGGCTCCGACACGATGTACTGTAGCCTCTGTGTACTGTACGACGATTTTCTGTAATTATGATGAGTATGATATTTACTTGGCTTCAGGTTTCTGTTTACATTTGAACAAATACTGAATTTGGATGGAGTGTTAAGTCAAGGTCCATAAATTCACTTCTGGACACCAAGAGCAAGCGGCATCACATTTATAACAAATCTACAGGAACATTTCCAAAAATAAATTCTATCTCGGTTTATTGTGGTGCATGGCAGAGAGTCAAGTATATATATGAAGTGCTGTAAAGAACATTCAGGAATTATGCAACTATAATCAAGTACAATTATCACCCAAACCAACGAAATGCAGATTCAAAACCGAGCCCCGTAAGTGGTGGCGCCCTTATTTCTATGTATGAGCTTGTAATAGCTAAAATAGAGAACAAGGGTTCCTAGCCAATGTATTTGAAAAAGGTTACCGCGAACTTCAGGAACAAGAGCTAATTTACATATAATCTATTGGGGGCCATAACTTTTGAATGGGTGGACGGATAAAAAAAAAATGAACAAAAAAAACGCCAAATTGTTGAGGAGGACAGCGCCAATCAAATGAGGTTTGTCGTTTAGCATTTGGAATTTGGAGACAGGCACTTTAAGGCTAAGGCCCCACTTTACAGAAATGCTTTTGCATTTATTTTTTTTTAGCTAAACTTAGTAGTGGCTAAGAAGGGAATGGGAAATACATAGGAAGCTCTTATACTTCTCCCTTCTGCTGAACCCACTCCTGTCTTTGGCTGAAAAAACCACAGCAAAATCTGCAAGAAAAAAGGAACTTTTCTGTAAAGTGGGTCCTTAGCCTCCTTGCAGACAACCGTATCAATGGTCAATGTGCTATCCGGGTTTTTCCCGGATAGCACACTGACCCATTCATTTCTATCGGCCCGTACACATGACTGTAAATTACACAGTCCCGTGTGCGGACCGGGCCGCAAAATATGGAACAGGTCCTATTCCTGTCTTATTTTGTGGGCCTGCTTCTGCAGCTCCTATTCATTGACTGTGCCTGCGCACACCGCGCGCGCCATTCATTCACGGCCGCCATTTAGCACGCAGTCACATGTAACCAGATTAATGGTGATTTCTAAGATCTATGAGAACTATTCCTCCTCAACCCTTCACACTGCTGGCTTTTACTTCATTCACATTGACAACATGTCATCTAGCCAAGGTATACCACTCGTCGTGAGATCACTGCTGCTGGATACAACGGTCTACCATATTCCATACTTGGATACATCATGTCAATAGTGGGCACCCAGTAGCTCCACAAGAGAGTAAAAATCTTAAAGACAAAAACATCATTTATACTTTAAAGGAAAACTCTTTAAGGCTAAGGCGCCATGTTGCGGAAACACAGCTTTTCTTTATTGCAGATTTTGTTGCATTTTTTTTTGAGCCAAAGCCAAGATTGGCTACAAAAGGAATGGTAAATATATAGGAATCTCTTATACTTCTACCTTTTTACTTAATCCAGTTCTGGCTTTCGCTCAAAAAAATGCAATAAAATCTGCAACAAAAAAAAAAGCTGTGTTCCCACAATGTGGGGCTTTAGCCTAAGGCTGGAGCCACATGGGATCAACAATGATTTTACAGCAGGGAAATTCAGCAGCATGTTCCTCTGAAAGTCGTTGTGGCAAAAACCACACAAAATCAAGTGGCTTTTTCCTATGACTAACCTGTGGGAATTGCTGAAGGTCTCCCAACATTTGCACCACAGAGGAATTTTAGGGGTTTTAGTTATAGCATGGGAATAAGATTTGTAGAAATTTCTTAAAACTATGCTGCTGCTATATATCACAGCTGGCTAGCTGCCTGTGTGTTTCTTAGTTTCAAAGGTATTTATTCAATTACAGCAATGATAAAACAGCAGTGCAAAACAATATCAAATGAGACAGTTCCAAGTAAAAATAAAATAAAACCTACAGAGCATAGTATGAAAACACGATAACTAATTGAAAATTAATACTACTGTAGAAGAATAGGGATAAAAAGGCAATTAACAAAAAACAAATAAAGAGAGGAAGAAAAAAAAGGATAAACAGCACTATAATGCACGGGTCGGGGAGGAGGGGCAGGGAGGACCCTGCTCAAGGGGCAAAAAAAAACAACACTCAACCTCATCTAAAATTTAAAGCTGAAGACAGTACGACAGGCCTGAGACACTGGACCTGTTGATCCAGGAAGACCATACGTGTCAAGGTGCGGACGGGGATCAGAAATAGTGACGTTTATATTTTCATACAGCATTACCATGTCAACACGTTCGATGATCGGTAAACTAATTTTTTTCCAATTAGAAACAATGTGAATTCATGCTGCCATTAGGATATACTGGATCAATTTATATTGTGCATACAGTCATATGAAAAAGTTTGGGCACCCCTATTAATCTTAATCATTTTTAGTTCTAAATATTTGGGTGTTTGCAACAGCCATTTCAATTTGATATATCTAATAACTGATGGACACAGTAATATTTCAGGATTGAAATGAGGTTTATTGTACTAACAGAAAATGTGCAATATGCATTAAACCAAAATTTGACCGGTGCAAAAGTATGGGCACCTCAGCAGAAAGTGACATTAATATTTAGTAGATCCTCCTTTTGCAAAAATAACAGCCTCTAGTCGCTTCCTGTAGCTTTTAATCAGTTCCTGGATCCTGGATGAAGGTATTTTTGACCATTCCTCTTTACAAAACAATTCCAGTTCAGTTAAGTTTGATGGTCGCCGAGCATGGACAGCCCGCTTCAAATTATCCCACAGATGTTCAATGATATTCAGGTCTGGGGACTGGGATGGCCATTCCAGAACATTGTAATTGTTCCTCTGCATGAATGCCTGAGTAGATTTGGAGCTGTGTTTTGGATCATTGTCTTGCTGAAATATCCATCCCGGCGTAACTTCAAATTCGTCACTGATTCTTGTACATTATTCTCAAGAATCTGCTGATACTGAGTTGAATCCATGCGACCCTCAACTTTAACAAGATTCCCGGTGCCGGCATTGGCCACACAGCCCCAAAGCATGATGGAACCTCCACCAAATTTTACAGTGGGTAGCAAGTGTTTTTCTTGGAATGCTGTGTTTTTTTGCCGCCATGCATAACGCCTTTTGTATGACCAAACAACTCAATCTTTGTTTCATTAGTCCACAGGACCTTCTTCCAAAATGAAGCTGGCTTGTCCAAATGTGCTTTTGCATACCTCAGGCGACTCTGTTTGTGGCGTGCTTTCAGAAACGGCTTCTTTCGCATCACTCTCCCATACAGCTTCTCCTTGTGCAAAGTGTGCTGTATTGTTGACCGATGCACAGGGACACCATCTGCAGCAAGATAATGCTGCAGCTCTTTGGAGGTGATCTGTGTATTGTCCTTGACTGTTCTCACCATTCTTCTTCTCTGCCTTTCTGATATTTTTCTTGGCCTGCCACTTCTGGGCTTAACAAGAACTGTCCCTGTGGTCTTCCATTTCCTTACTATGTTCCTCACAGTGGAAACTGACAGGTTAAATCTCTGAGACAACTTTTTGTATCCTTCCCCTGAACAACTATGTTGAACAATCTTTGTTTTCAGATCATTTGAGAGTTGTTTTGAGGAGCCCATGATGCCACTCTTCAGAGGAGATTCAAATAGGAGAACAACTTGCAATTGGCCACCTTACATACCTTTTCTCATGATTGGATACACCTGGCTATGAAGTTCAAAGCACAGTGAGGTTACAAAACCAATTTTGTGCTTCAGTAAGTCAGTAAAAAGTAGTTAGGAGTATTCAAATCAATAAAATGATAAGGGTACCCAAATTTTTGCACCGGTCAAATTTTGGTTTAATGCATATTGCACATTTTCTGTTAGTACAATAAACCTCATTTCAATCCTGAAATATTACTGTGTCCATCAGTTATTAGATATATAAAATTGAAATGGCTGTTGCAAACACCCAAATATTTAGAACTAAAAATGATTAAGATTAATAGGGGTGCCCAAACTTTTTCATATGACTGTATCTGATAGTGGATGGTTATAGGCCAAGTAGGAAAACTGGGGCAGTTAGAGGGATTGATTGTCCCAGGAGTCTTTGCACCATTCTATGGATGGACGTCCAAAAGCCGTGGGTGAAGGGGTAAGTCCACCAGATATGGAGGGTGTTGCTAGAAGCGGAAAACAGAGCGGGGAAGCTGTAGGGTAAAGACTACATAATCTAGAGGGAACCAAATAGGCTATATGAAGAATTTTTAAAGAGGGCTCCATAAGGGCGACCTGCCCTTGCTAATGAATGTGCAACACTCCATCCATTGGGCTGGAGTTAGGGTGGTCTCCAAGTCCCATTCCCAAGCAGTCATAAAGTCAAGCTTCAGTTCTGAGGGTGGAGCATTCAGCAAACTGTATATAAAGGAAAGGGAGCCTTTATTGGTCCCCATATATAGGCACATTCTTTAAAAACCTGAGGGAATGATCGGTGGGTTGTGTGGAGCGAGTAAACTTAAGAAGTGGAAGAGTCTGAGGTGGGTGGGGAATGAGTATGAATAAAGTAGTCTCTCGTGGAGACCAGACGGTCAAAAAAAGAAGTCATTAAGAAGCCTAAACCTAGCGTACCTCCACCAAGTGAACACCTTGGGTGATAGGCCAGGAGGGAAAAAAGGGTTATGAAGCAGAGGGAGTAGAAGTAGGGTTGGGCTCTGTAACTGAAAGCTAAAACGGACTCTCCACCATAGCTGCAACATATAGTTGGTCATTGTAGCTGCTGCTGGGATCGGGTGGAAGGTCGATGGCAGGGTCCATACAAGGGCCTGTAGTGAACTGGGAGCAACCAGGGGAGACTCTAAGGCTACCCAGTGCGGGCAATCTATCAGAATTACTGTTGTCTCAGAGACTGCTATTTGCAGTGACCACAAAAGATGATGGTGTTCTGGTAGATTCAGCCACACCCTTCGTGCACCAAACATCTAATTTGTATATAAAATAAAAGGTGAATTTCTCAGCAGCAAGATTGCATTTTGACACACGAAAGGTTTGCCCACTATGTCACTAAACAGCCCTACAACAGCAGATAGAACATAGAATACTGAATGGAGAAGTATGTGGGACTTGACAGGATACATCTATATATGAATAAGGATAAGGTAGTGAGACCATTGCACATAAACTGTACAAATAGGGGAACACGTTAAAGGGGTTGTCCAATGCCCAGCAGGTATCATGCAAGGGTCTTATTATTTTACGACTGATTCAGTATTACTGGGAATCATACAGTACCATCGAGCATCCAGTTGAATCTTTTTACTCCTCATGTCAAATTATGTAGTAGAATAAGTGTGAACAACTCCTTTAAGTATTTAAGTTTCTTATAGGGAAGGAGCTTGTCTGGTCTCAGATGCCTCCCAGGCCCATGTAGAGAATATGAATAGGAGCAGAGATATACTTCTGTGGCCACAAACCAATGAAGCAATGCAGAGATCATTATCCTTTAATGCATATGCAAATCAGCCTGCAAGTACTTTGGGGACAGACAGATGCAAACACTCCATGTATATGACAGAGGCTGACTACAACAACCAGCATATAATGAGTGCCACAATACAAAATACTATAAAAGATTTTTGTAAGTACATTGATCAGTCAGGTTTCTGGCAAGATTTTCAGCAATTCGACAGCAGGAATAGTGCAGCATGCACCCTGACAGACCTCAATAAAGTCAATCAGTATCCTTTTCAATCTATGGAAGACTCCATCATAAACAGAAGTCATTACACCAGTCTTAACAGTATCTAATAAATGTAGTAAAAAAAACATTACAATTAACTTTCCCAATAATTAAAAAAACAACTAATTGCTTCTAAGCTCAGCAGAATGTTCTAGTTGTGTGTACAAACAGTGTGCTTGTGTGTGCACCGAGGCGGCGCGCGAAGACAAACAAATAAACAAAGAAAATCGCCTAATTATGCTCTTAAAAGCTCAAAATGCCGTGTCCTTCCAATCCCTGATGCTCGTTAGCACTTGTAATTAACTTTACAACTGTCAACACAGCCGCCAGGCTGGCTGACAGTGAGAAAAGAGCTGGTGTTACTAACACAGTGGAGGACAAATACGTTGCAGGTGACGAGGATATTTCTGACATCAAAACTAATTATCTCGCATAGAGCCAAGAGACAGTATGCACAGAACACACAGCGTAGGGATGGGCCTCATGGAACGGAGTCAGACAAACTTGGCTGCAGGAACCTGCACATGCAGGCAGTTCTGGGTCATTAGCCTCATTCAGACTGTCCGCATCCCCATGTTTGCAGTCCATGAACATTTGTCATATTAGACCCTTTTCCAACAAAAGTCAGCAGAACCTATAATTGCTTATTGTTCGAGCAACGTTTTTTTTAACGAGAAGAATCTTAAAGGGAATGTACTATTAGAAATGAACGTAAATGATAAACCAATTCTTGTAAGAAATAAATACATAAAAGGAATATATTTTCTGGAATGCTCTATCCTGGACTATTCGATTAACCCCCAATTTCCACAGCTTCAAGTGCAAACTAAAGACACATCTTTTCAGACTGGCCTATCACAATTCCTAATGTAAACCCTTCTGTAGTTAGAATCCCTAAAACATACCCTCTGTTCACGGTCCTGCATTACCCCACAGGATATGATGCCGTATCAGACTAACTTTATATGTCCAGGCACCATCTGCACGTTAAAGAGACGACTGGTGACGGCTCATACAGCTTTATATATGTGTAATGACAGTAACCTCTATTACAGAATTGTCTGGACCACAGTATAAGCAATGCTACCTCCTGTACCACCCTATCTACCTCATAGATTGTAAGCTCTTGCGAGCAGGGCCCTCAGTCCCAGTGTGTGAATTGAATATTTCTTTGTAATGTATCTTTTTTGTCAGTACTTGAACCCTACAAATTGTACAGTGCTGCGGAATATGTTGGCGCTATATAAATAAAATTTATTATTATTATTATTATTTTCTGGGTGCCAATCTCATCAATAGCTACGCTACCAAGAACGTAAGACCTTTGCGTTCACTTAATAATTTAAAGGAGTATTTCAGCCTAAAACATTTATTGCCTATCCAATGCATAGATGTTAACCATGGAGGTCTGACTGCTGGGACCCCACTGATCACTAAAATGGGGGAACCCAGTCATTCACATAAAGGAGAATTAGATAAGATGCAGATAAGGCTCTGTTCACACTACTATAATGGCATCTATTCTTACCAACGTCATAGCTGTTATGACAGATGACTTATGAAATGTCTACCAAAGAACCCTAACAAATCCCACTGACTTAAAGAGGAACTTTCATGTCCTCTAAGACAGGGTATATCATGCATCATTACAAAGCGGTCAGTGTGCTAAATTCAGTGCACTTTTGTCAGTAGGTTTCCCCAGAGATATCATTACAGTTAGTTTCAGCTACAGATATCACTGTACTATCAGGGGGCCCGGCCTTGCAGTTCAGTGTCATTGCTGAGTGGTGGGGAACACCCCGACAGAACACTTACATAGTCTTGTAATATGAATGTGGTGTTCCCCACTACCCAGTGATGATGTTAAGCTGTAAGGTCGGCCTCCCTGACATCACTAAACTAACAGCACGATTGTGTCCCACTTGTTGTTGATTCTTAACCAAAAAAATTAAAATTTTATATCCTTATGTTTGAAGCCTGAAATGTGGCAAAAGGTTGAAAAGTTCAAGGGGGCCGAATACTTTCGCAAGGCACTGTATTATTGCAGTCAGGAATATCTCAATCCCAATGGGACAGAACATAAGCCTAAAAATTATATATACAGTGGGAAAAAAAAGTATTTAGTCAGCCACCAATTGTGCAAGTTCTCCCATTTAAAAAGATGAGGCCGGCCTGTAATTGACATCATTGGTAGACCTCAACTATGAGAGACAAAATGAGAAAACATATCTAGAAAATCACATTGTCTGATTTGTAAAGAATTCATTTGCAAATTATGGTGGAAAATAAGTATTTGGTCAATAACAGAAGTTCATCTCAATACTTTGTTATATATCCTTTGTTGGCAATGACAGAGGTCAAACGTTTTCTGTAAGTCTTCACAAGGTTGGCACACACTGTTGCTGGTATGTTGGCCCATTCCTCCATGCAGATCTCCTCTAGCGCAGTGATGTTTTGGGGCTGTCGCTGGGCAACACGGACTTTCAACTCCCTCCAAAGGTTTTCTATGGGGTTGAGATCTGGAGACTGGCTAGGCCACTCCAGGACCTTGAAATGCTTCTTACGAAGCCACTCCTTCGTTGCCCTGGCGGTGTGCTTGGGATCATTGTCATGCTGAAAGACCAAGCCACGTTTCATCTTCAATACCCTTGC
Organism: Leptodactylus fallax; assembly: GCA_947044405.1. Lineage (NCBI taxonomy): Eukaryota > Metazoa > Chordata > Amphibia > Anura > Leptodactylidae > Leptodactylus > Leptodactylus fallax. The sequence continues at coordinate 688,380 of CAMRHE010000088.1, read as the reverse complement.
TGATGGAAGGAGGTTTGCACTCAAAATCTCACGATACATGGCCCCATTCATTCTTTCATGTACACGGATCAGTCGTCCTGGTCCCTTTGCAGAGAAACAGCCCCAAAGCATGATGTTGCCACCCCCATGCTTCACAGTAAGTATGGTGTTCTTTGGATGCAACTCAGCATTCACTCTCTTCCAAACACGACGAGTTGTGTTTCTACCGAACAGTTCTACTTTGGTTTCATCAGACCATATGACATTCTCCCAATACTCTTCTGGAACATACAAATGTTCTCTAGTAAACTTCAGACAGGCCCGGGTATGTACTGGCTTAAGCAGGGGGACACGTCTGGCACTGCAGGATCTGAGTCCCTAGCGGCGTAGTGTGTTACTGACGGTAGCCTTTGTTACATTAGTCCCAGATTTCTGCAGGTCATTCACTAGGTCCCCCCGTGTGTTTTTGGGATATTTGCTCACCGTTCTTGTGATCATTTTGACCCCACGGGACGAGATCTTGCGTGGAGCCCCTGATCGAGGGAGATTATCAGTGGTCTTGTATGTCTTCCATTTTCTAATTATTGCTCCCACAGTTGATTTCTTCACACCAAGCTGCTTGCCTATTGCAGATTCAGTCTTCCCAGCCTGGTGCAGGTCTACAATTTTGTTTCTCGTGTCCTTCCACAGCTCTTTGGTCTTTACCATAGTGATGTTTGGAGTGTGACTGTTTGAGGTTGTGGACATTAGGTGGCCCGGAGCCCTGTGGAAGTTGCTACCGTGAACCCCACAAATCAGTGGCGTAACGATTGCGGTCGTAGGGGGTGCGACCGCGACTGGACCCGGCAGGGGTACGGGGCCCGCGGCCAGCTGGAGTTGGCCGGGCCCCGGACCACTATAGCAGCGGTCGGGGAAAGCCTGGTTCCCCGACCGCTATACATACTGTTATTGGAAAGGGTCCCTGGCATATTGCAGGCCCCTTTCCAATAGATGGCAGGGCAGGGCACCCAGGGGAGGTGGCTGAAAATAATAAATACATATTCTCACCTCTCCTGGGAACAGCGTTCTCTCCGGCGCTCCTCTGTCATGTGACTGAGGCCTGTGATTAGGCCCCAGCAGTCACATGGGGCACGGCCACGTAATGACATCAGTGCGCCCCCACGTGACCGCTGAGGCCCAATCACAGGCCTCAGCAGTGACGTCGGAAGAGGGCCTGAAGACGCTGAAGACAGCAGGCTGGAGCGCGGATGCCAAAGAAAGGTAAGGTAAGTATGAATGTCTTATTTTTAATCACCTTCCCTGGGCCTCCGATTATTATACTCTGGGGTCTAAGGAGACCCCCAGAGTATAATAGCACCGAAGCGGAGAGGGGCTGTTGGGAGCTTATACTACTGGGTGGGGGTCACTGTGGAGCATATACTACTGGGTGGGGATCACTGTGGAGCATATACTTCTGGGTGGGGGCCACTGTAGAGCATATAATACTGAGTGGGGGCCACTGTAGAGCATATAATACTGAATGGGGGCCACTGTAGAGCATATACTACTGGGTGGGGGCCACTGTAGAGCATATAATACTGTTTGTGGGCCACTGTGGGGAGCATATAATACTGAGTGGGGGCCACTGTAGAGCATATAATACTGGGTGGGGTCACTGTTGAGCATGTAATACTGGGTGGGGCCCACTGTGGAGCATATACTACTGAGTGGGGCCAACTGTGGAGCATATACTACTGGGTGGGGGTAAGGGCGCTAAACTGGGTGGGGCCACTGGGGAGCATATAATACTGGGTGGGGCCCACTGTGAGGGGCATATAATACTGGGTGGGGCCCACTGTGAGGGGCATATAATACTGGGTGGGGCCCACTGTGGGAAGCATATAATACTGGGTGGGGACAACTGCGGTGAGCATATAATACAGGGTGGGGGCCACTGTGGGGAGCATATTATACTGTGTGTGTGGGGAGCAATGTAGAGCATATACAGTCATATGAAAAAGTTTGGGCACCCCTATTAATCTTAATCATTTTTAGTTCAAAATATTTGGGTGTTTGCAACAGCCATTTCAATTTGATATATCTAATAACTGATGGACACAGTAATATTTCAGGATTGAAATGAGGTTTATTGTACTAACAGAAAATGTGCAATATGCATTAAACCAAAATTTGACCGATGCAAAAGTATGGGCACCTCAACAGAAAAGTGACATTAATATTTAGTAGATCCTCCTTTTGCAAAAATAACAGCCTCTAGTCGCTTCCTGTAGCTTTTAATCAGTTCCTGGATCCTGGATGAAGGTATTTTTGACCATTCCTCTTTACAAAACAATTCCAGTTCAGTTAAGTTTGATGGTCGACGAGCATGGACAGCCCACTTCAAATTATCCCACAGATGTTCAATGATATTCAGGTCTGGGGACTGGGATGGCCATTCCAGAACATTGTAATTGTTCCTCTGCAGGAATGCCTGAGTAGATTTGGAGCGGTGTTTTGGATCATTGTCTTGCTGAAATATCCATCCCTGGCGTAACTTCAAATTCGTCACTGATTCTTGTACATTATTCTCAAGAATCTGCTGATACTGAGTTGAATCCATGCGACCCTCAACTTTAACAAGATTCCCGGTGTCGGCATTGGCCACACAGCCCCAAAGCATGATGGAACCTCCACCAAATTTTACAGTGGGTAGCAAGTGTTTTTCTTGGAATGCTGTGTTTTTTTGACGCCATGCATAACGCCTTTTTGTATGACCAAACAACTCAATCTTTGTTTCATCAGTCCACAGGACCTTCTTCCAAAATGAAGCTGGCTTGTCCAAATGTGCTTTTGCATACCTCAGGCGACTCTGTTTGTGGCGTGCTTTCAGAAACGGCTTCTTTCGCATCACTCTCCCATACAGCTTCTCCTTGTGCAAAGTGTGCTGTATTGTTGACCGATGCACAGTGACACCATCTGCAGCAAGATGATGCTGCAGCTCTTTGGAGGTGGTCTGTGGATTGTCCTTGACTGTTCTCACCATTCTTCTTCTCTGCCTTTCTGATATTTTTCTTGGCCTTCCACTTCTGGGCTTAACAAGAACTGTCCCTGTGGTCTTCCATTTCCTTACTATGTTCCTCACAGTGGAAACTGACAGGTTAAATCTCTGAGACAACTTTTTGTATCCTTCCCCTGAACAACTATGTTGAACAATCTTTGTTTTCAGATCATTTGAGAGTTGTTTTGAGGAGCCCATGATGCCACTCTTCAGAGGAGATTCAAATAGGAGAACAACTTGCAATTGGCCACCTTAAATACCTTTTCTCATGATTGGATACACCTGGCTATGAAGTTCAAAGCTCAGTGAGGTTACAAAACCAATTTTGTGCTTCAGTAAGTCAGTAAAAAGTAGTTAGGAGTATTCAAATCAATAAAATGATAAGGGTACCCAAATTTTTGCACCGGTCAAATTTTGGTTTAATGCATATTGCACATTTTCTGTTAGTACAATAAACCTCATTTCAATCCTGAAATATTACTGTGTCCATCAGTTATTAGATATATCAAATTGAAATGGCTGTTGCAAACACCCAAATATTTAGAACTAAAAATGATTAAGATTAATAGGGGTGCCCAAACTTTTTCATATGACTGTAATGCTGTATGAGGGCCACTGTGGAGCATATAATGCTGTGTGGGGGCCACTGTCGAGCATATTTTACTGTTTGGGGACCCGTAACCGGTTTGGGGGGGGGGGATGCCAAATGTTCACCTTGGGGCCCAGCCATTCCTAGTTACGCCACTGCTTCAGTGATATGCCTTAGTAAAGTGGACAACAGCTTTAAGGTGCTGACACACCTACCAATTATCTACATAGAGCTTTAAGTTTTTTTTTCTGTTATTATAGTCTTACATGCTAACCCAAATGCTACCTAGTAGGAAATGTATCAGAGAATCAGAACAATGGACACCAAATTGAAGGATACAAATGGGAAACAAAGGAAATGTGTGTATGTTGCATATTTTCTTGTGCAAATTTTCTTAGAGAAAATAAAATATTTCTTTTTTATTTCTTATCAAACAGACTTTTGAATTGACTTCTGTCAGGTCCAAATGTGTATCAAATTAATAGTTCCATATAGGGGCCTTTAAAAGGAGCAGTAACATACCTTTATGGCCAGAAACCCATAGATAATCATCAGTTTATGTATATGCAAATCAGCCTGAAAGTGCCTCGGGGGTGGGACCTGTTTGCCATATTTGTATGCAGACAGCAATGGTGCACACAGAGGCTGGAAATTTTAATCAGGTCTAAAAAGACACACACTGGGCACAGATTCCAGGAAGTGGAGGAGAGCCAGAGCATTCGCAACTCTGGGCCCGCCCCCAAAGTGCATGCAGGCTGATTTGCATATCCATATAATTATAATGATCTTTGCAATGCTTTATCCATTTGTAGCCGCTAAGGTACATTTCTGCTCCCATTAAAGGTCTCTACATGGCACTTTTACTGAGATTGGGAGGTATGTGAGACCTAATAAATTTCCTTTAAGAAACTAAATACTTAAAAGGGTTGTCCACACACATTCTCCTGCACAATTTGACATCAGGAGTACAGTCATGGCCAAAAGTTTTGAGAATGATACAAATATTAATTTTTACAAAGTCTACTGCTTCAGTTTTTCTAATGGCAATTTGCATATACTCCAGAATGTTATAAAGAGTGATCAGCTTAACAGCAATTACTTGCAAAGTCAATATTTGCCTAGAAAATGAACTTTATCCCCCAAAACACATTTCAACATCATTGCAGCCCTGCCTTAAAAGGACCACCTAACATCGTTTCAGTGATTGCTCCATTAACACAGGTGTGGGTGTTGATGAGGACAGGGCTGGAGATCAATCTGTCATGATTAAGTAAGAATGACACCACTGGACACTTTAAAAGGAGGCTGGTGCTTGCCATCATTGTTTCTCTTCTGTTAACCATGGTTATCTCTAAAGAAACACGTGCAGTCATCATTGCACTGCACAAAAATGGCCTAACTGGGAAGAGTATTGCAGCTAGAAAGATTGCACCTCAGTCAACAATCTATCGCATCATCAAGAACTTCAAGGAGAGAGGTTCCATTGGTGCCAAAAAGGCTCCAGGGCGGCCAGGAAAGACCAGCAAGCGGCAGGACCGTCTCTTAAAAGTGTTTCACCTGCGGGATCGGGCTACCAGCAGTGCAGAGCTTGCTGAGGAATGGCAGCAGGCAGGTGTGAGTGCATCTGCACGCACTGTGAGGCGGAGACTCTTGGAGCAAGGCCTGGTCTCAAGGAGGGCAGCAAAGAAGCCACTTCTCTCCAGAAAAAACATCAGGGACAGACTGATATTCTGCAAAAGGTACAGGGAGTGGACTGCTTAGGACTGGGGTAAAGTCATTTTCTCTGATGAATCCCCTTTTCGATTGTTTGGAACATCTGGAAAACAGCTTATTCGGAGAAGAAGAGGTGAGCGCTACCACCAGTCTTGTCTCATGCCAACTGTAAAGCAGCCTGAAACCATTCATGTGTGGGGTTGCTTCTCAGCCAAGGGAATCGGCTCTCTCACAGTCTTGCCTAAAAACACAGCCATGAATAAAGAATGGTACCAGAATGTCCTCCAAGAGCAACTTCTCCCAACCATCCAAGAGCAGTTTGGTGCTCAACAATGCCTTTTCCAGCATGATGGAGCACCTTGCCATAAAGCAAAGGTGATACCTAAATGGCTCAGGGAACAAAACAAAGAGATTTTGGGTCCATGGCCTGGAAACTCCCCAGATCTTAATCCCATTGAGAACTTGTGGTCAATCATCAAGAGACAGGTGGACAAACAAAAACCAACAAATTCAGACAAAATTAAAGCATTGATTCTGCAAGAATGGACTGCTATCAGTCAGGATTTGGTCCAGAAGTTGATTGAGAGCATGCCAGGGAGAATTGCAGAGGTCCTGAAGAAGAAGGGTCAACACTGCAAATATTGACTTGCTGCATTAACTCATTCTAACAGTCAATATAAGCTTCTGTTACTCATAATATGAATGCAATTATATTTCTGTATGTGATAAAAACATCTGACAAACACACATACAAACCAGAGGGCAGCAGATCATGTGAAAATATAATATTTGTGTCATTCTCAAAACTTTTGGCCATGACTGTATAAAGACAGAACTGTGTGCTCAAGGTTACCGTATGATGGCAAGTGGTATTGAATCAGTCCTATTCTAATAATGAGACCCTTGCATGATACTTGTTGGGCACTGAACAACCCCTTATACTGTACAAATAAGGAACATGTTAATGTGCTTTGGTTTTGATATTTATTCATGTATAGATGGCTCTTATCAAGTCTCATCCACTTTGGGATCCTATGAATACACCAAACAATCTTCATTGTGGTACAGCATACCATGGTTAGAAGATGTTGTTACAGAAACATATACACAGGATTCATGGCAGCTGTCAGCAAAGACACGCAGGGAGTTCTTATTAGCCTGTACTCAGCCAGCCAGAAAACCCATTACACGGCCCTAAATAGACTTAATCACGTCTATCAGTGGGGAAACAGGATAATTACAACAAATAACAGAATGCCAAAGATTGTCTATAGAACAAAGGAGACAGGGATCGTGCAGGATTATTTATAGCTTTAATACAGTACATTGGACAAGGTAGACACACATCCGCGTCCTGGTGCCAGTGATAAATACACGTGTCTGCAAGTAAACCAGAAATATATCTTGAAGACATAAAAATATTACTTGTGAGTCAAATTAGTAATTGAATTTGTTTCTGCTGGCAGAACACAGTTGGAACATTACTATTTTCTGCCATGAATTAGGCCTCAGTAAAATGCTGAAAGGGTTAATACCATCTAATGTTAAACCATATTGCTAGGATATGTCATAATAATACGATCAGAGAGGTGCAATTCCTAAGACTCCTGCTGATCCTGAGAATAAACTATTATGCAATGAAGTGCAACAAAGCTCCATTCAGGAGACTATGCCTATGATGCCTTACAGCGGGTGGCCAGGTGCATCACTGTGTAGGGAAACACTGTGAAGGAGCACTTAACTAGAGAAAAGGCCACTTCATTCTATATCTGGCAATACACATAACAGAAAAGTCAGCCGAATCTGTCTTGATAGGAACGGCAGACAATCTTATGTGTATGGGGGCTTCCAGAGATGTGAAGAAACACCAGGCATGTTTATGGTATCTATACTTAATTTTAGTATAAAAAAGGCTCTAAAGTTCCCCCTAGGACCACTCTAAGCATTGTCAGGGATAGTCTATTCCATACACAATGGGTCACATAAACTAATACTGTCTAAATTGTAGGCAAATTTAGATGAACTAGTTTTAAACTGCAGCAGATTTTTCACAGTGTCTAATCTGGCTTAGTTTTCAATTAATAGCACACCAAACGGTCTTATGGTTTAAGTCACGACCTTTTGACAAGCCCCGACGCTTTCCCGATCAGCCTCAATGACTTGTCGGCCAAAGTACGGAAAATGTTACAAAATGTCTATTAGCACTTAGAAAATGAATTGTAAAGCATGTATTCCAATTTTTTTTTTAACTGCAGATTATGCCAGAAATGTAGTGCATTTTTGGCAGTTGCGATATGTACAGATGTAGCATTCGCCAAGGAAGTTAGCTATATGTCTGGTATTATACCACCTAGAACAGAGAGGACTGGTGTTTTCAGTGCTGGTCTTTATAGCACCATCACTGGCGGAGGATATGCCTTATTTATGACTTTTAAATGCCATTTACACAAAAAATGTTTACTCAAATTATTGTTTTAACCCAGTCTTAGTCAATTTCCGAAAAAGGGAGTATGGTGGGGTTGTGTGGCCATCGGCCCTGCCGGATTTATTGCCATTTGCGCCAGTGTTCTGGTGTACATGATGGCTGAAGTCTACACCAGACACCAGCTGGTGTAGATTTGGTTCTAGTCACACAGACTGCCAGAGGATGCGCCTTTTGTACTTCCCTCAACCCCTCCTTATCTCTTGTCCTGAATGCCATCTTTTTCTCCTTAAGTAGTGTTTTTATATCAGAGTTAATCCATGGTTTGTTATTGGACAAAAGTGGTGAGGTGCTTCTCCAATAACAAACCATGGATTAACTCTGATATAAAAACACTACTTAAGGAGAAAAAGATGGCATTCAGGACAAGAGATAAGGAGGGGTTGAGGGAAGTACAAAAGGAGCTGAGGCATCAAATCAGGCAGGGAAAAGCCAGTTATAAAGAAAAAATGGAAAAGCAAATGGAAAGAAAAGACATAAGGGGGGCAGATGTTAATTGGCTTAATGAACTAAACCTATTCTTCAACAGATTTGATCACACACCAGCTCCTCCCACCCCAGCATGTCCTTCAGCTCCCCCCACCACAATGACTTCTCCCCATGCGGCCACTTCCCCACAGACCAGTAAATCCAGAAATCCGTCTTTATCTGGCCACAGTCTGACCTTCACACGGGCCCAGGTGAGGAAGGAGATGAAAAAGATCAAGGCGAGGAAAGCCACAGGGCCAGATGACATCAGTGCAAGGCTAATTAAGACTTGCGGGGACCAGCTGTGTGGTATAATTACATATATGTATAATATGAGCCTGAGGCAGGAAATAGTCCCTGAATTATGGAAATCTTCTTGTGTGGTACCAGTTCCAAAGAAACCCCACCCTATGGACCTCAACGACTACAGACCTGTAGCACTGACATCCCACCTGATGAAGATCTTGGAGAGATTGGTTCTCACACATCTCCGCCCTCTAGTGAGCCCCGCTATGGACCCCCTCCAGTTTGCTTATCGGCCGGGCATTGGGGTAGATGATGCCATCATCCATCTTCTGCACAGGGCTCTTTCTCACCTGGAGAAACCAGGGAACAGTGAGAATAATGTTCTTTGACTTCTCCAGTGCTTTTAACACCATACAGCCCAGGTTATTGAGGGACAAGCTGGGCCTTGCTGGAGTGGACCACCACCTCTCCAACTGGATCCCAGACTACCTCACAAATCGACCTCAATACGTGAGAGCCCAAGACTGTGTGTCAGGTACCGTGATCTGTAATACGGGGGCACCTCAGGGTACGGTTCTCGCCCCTTTCCTCTTCACACTGTACACTGCTGATTTTAGGTGCAACTCATCCAGCTGCTACCTACAGAAGTATTCTGACGACTCTGCAATAGTGGGTCTCATCACAGATGATGATGACAGGGAGTACAGAGAACTGAACCAGGATTTTGTGGACTGGTGCCACCGGAACCACCTGAAGATTAACGCGGGGAAGACCAAGGAGATGGTGGTGGACTTCCGCAAAGGCAGAAGCCCTCCTAAACCAGTGGACATCCTGGGGACGGGCATCGAGATTGTGAACACCTATAAGTACCTGGGTTTGCTCCTTAATAATAAGCTGGACTGGGCAGATCACATGGAGGTCCTGTACAGGAAGGGCCACAGCAGGCTCTACCTGCTTAGGAAGCTGAGAGCCTTTGGAATCCGGGGGGCACTTCTTAGAATTTTCTTCAACTCGGTAGTGGCATCAGCCATCTTCTTTGGAGTGGCCTGCTGGGGGAGCAGTATATCAACCAGGGACAGAAATAAACTTGACAAGCTGATTAGAAAGGCCAGCTCTGTCCTGGGGAGCCCACTGGACCCAGTGCAGGTGGTGGGTGACAGAAGGATACTGTCCGTGGTGAGCTCCATGCAGAAGAAGAAGTCCCATCCCATGCATGAGACTGTGATCGCACTGAGCAGTACTGTCAGTGACCGACTGCTCCACCCTAGGTGTGAGAAGGAGCGCTATCGGAAGTCTTTCCTCCCCACCGCGGTTAGGCTGTACAACCAACACTGACCTAAGCGGAGATCATTACACACAGAGAACTGAAATATCTCTCTGCCTGTTAAATCTGTCTGCTATTAATGTAATGCCTCTCACCTTGAAACATTCCTGTACATGTTGTATTTGTATTTGTATCTGCTTATCTTTGCTGCTGTAACACACTGAATTTCCCCATTGTGGGACTATTAAAGGACTATTATTATTATTATTATTATTGTCATAAATTAATATCACCCTCCTGGTGGACAGTATATATCAAGACAAGTGTAGAAAACATCCAGTCTTGATATATCTAACCCAATGTATTATGAGTAGTGCAGCCGGAGAGGGATATGCGTGATCCAGAGATTCTCTATTTTATGTCATCAACACGCACCACTTCAGCCTTGCTTTTGGCACAATACATGTGTTAGTTCTGTATGGAGAGGTTTACCCATGAAACCAAATGGAAGGATCCGCAGCAATTTCCAAAATAACAAATTATATAATCCTAATATATATATATTTATACATATATATATATATACAGTACAGACCAAAAGTTTGGACACACCTTCTCATTCCAAGAGTTTTCTGTATTTTCATGACTATAAAAATTGTAGATTCACACTGAAGGCATCAAAACTATGAATTAACACATGTGGAATTATATACTTAACAAAAAAGTCTGAAACTACTGAAAATATGTCTTATATTCTAGGTTCTTCAAAGTAGCCATCTTTTGCTTTGATTACTGCTTTGCACACTCTTGGCATTCTCTTGATGAGCTTCAAGAGGTAGTCACCTGAAATGGTCTTCCAACAGTCTTGAAGGAGTTCCCAGAGATGCTTAGCACTTGTTGGCCCTTTTGCCTTCACTCTGCGGTCCAGCTCACCCCAAACCATCTGGATTGGGTTCAGGTCTGGTGAGTGTGGAGGCCAGGTCATCTGGCGTAGCACCCCATCACTCTCCTACTTGGTCAAATAGCCCTTACACAGTCTGGAGGTGTGTTTGGGGTCATTGTCCTGTTGAAAAATAAATGATGGTCCAACTAAACGCAAACCGGATGGAATAGCATGCCGCTGCAAGATGCTGTGGTAACCAGGCATGTAGAGTCCATTCGTTCACCTTTTCTGCGTCGCATAAAGACACGGTGGTTGGAACCAAAGATCTCAAATTTGGACTCAGCAGACCAAAGCACAGATTTCCACAGGTCTAATGTCCATTCCTTGTGTTCTTTAGCCCAAACAAGTCTCTTCTGCTTGTGCCTGTCCTTAGCATTGGTTTCCTAGCAGCTATTTTACCATGAAGGCCTGCTGCACACAGTCTCCTCTTAACAGTTGTTGTAGAGATGTGTCTGCTGCTAGAACTCTGTGTGGCATTGACCTGGTCTCTAATCTGAGCTGCTGTTAACCTGCGATTTCTGAGGCTGGTGACTCAGATGAACTTATCCTCCGCAGCAGAGGTGACTCTTGGTCTTCCTTTCCTGGGGCGGTCCTCATGTGAGCCAGTTTCTTTGTAGCGCTTGATGGTTTTGGCCACTGCACTTGGGGACACTTTCAAAGTTTTCCCAATTTTCCGGACTGACTGACCTTCATTTCTTAAAGTAATGATGGCCACTCATTTTTCTTTACTTAGCTGCTTTTTTCTTGCCATAATACAAATTCTAACACTCCATTCAGTAGGACTATCAGCTGTGTATCCACCTGACTTCTGAACAACACAACTGATGGTCCCAACCCCATTTATAAGGCAAGAAATCCCACTTATTAAACCTGACAGGGCACACCTGTGAAGTGAAAACCATTTCAGGTGACTACCTCTTGAAGCTCATCAAGAGAATGCCAAGAGTGTGCAAAGCAGTAATCAAAGCAAAAGGTGGCTACTTTGAAGAACCTAGAATATAAGACATATTTTCAGTTGTTTCACACTTTTTTGTTAAGTATATAATTCCACATGTGTTAATTCATACTTTTGATGCCTTCAGTGTGAATCTACAATTTTTATAGTCATGAAATACAGAAAACTCTTGTAATGAGAAGGTGTGTCCAAACTTTTGGTCTGTACTGTATATATATATATATATATATATATATATATATATATATATATATACACACACACTGTATATATTCCTATTTTGTGAACAAGACCTTAGTGTCTGATGCTGAGCAGTGCTAGGCTATCCTTATTTATTTATTATGTTCATTTACAGTGAGGAAAAAAAAGTATTTAGTCAGCCACCAATTGTGCAAGTTCTCCCACTTAAAAAGATGAGGCCGGCCTGTAATTGACATCATAGGTAGACCTCAACTATGAGACACAAAATGAGAAAACATATCTAGAAAATCACATTGTCTGATTTTTTAAGAATTTATTTGCATATTATGGTGGAAAATAAGTATTTGGTCACCTACAAACAAGCAAGATTTCTGGCTCTCACAGACCTGTAACTTCTTCTTTAAGAGGCTCCTCTGTCCTCCACTCATTACCTGTAGTAATGGCTCCTGTTTGATATTGTTATCAGTATAAAAGACACCTGTCCACAACCTCAAACAGTCACACTCCAAACTCCACTATGGTGAAGACCAAAGAGCTGTGGAAGGACACCAGAAACAAAAAATTGTAGACCTGCACCAGGCTGGGAAGACTAAATCTGCAATAGGCAAGCAGCTTGGTGTGAAGAAATCAACTGTGGGAGCAATAATTAGAAAATGGAAGACATACAAGACCACTGATAATCTCCCTCGATCAGGGGCTCCACGCAAGATCTCGTCCCGTGGGGTCAAAATGATCACAAGAACGGTGAACAAAAATCCCAGAACCACACGGGGGGACCTAGTGAATGACCTGCAGAAAGCTGGGTCTAATGTAACAAAGGCTACCGTCAGTAACACACTACACCGCCAGGGACTCAGATCCTGCAGTGCCAGACGTGTCCCCCTGCTTAAGCCAGTACATATCCGGGCCCGTATGAACTTTGCTAGAGAGCATTTGGATGTTCCAGAATAGTATTGGGAGAATGTCATATGGTCAGATGAACCCAAAGCAGAACTGTTTGGTAGAAACACAACTTGTCGTGTTTGGAGGAGAGTGAATGCTGAGTTGCATCCAAAGAACACCATACCTACTATGAAGCATGGGGGTGGCAACATCATGCTTTGGGGCTGTTTCTCTCCAAAGGGACCAGGACGACTGATCCGTGTACATGAAAGAATGAATGGGGCCATGTATCGTGAGATTTTGAGTGCAAACCTCCTTCCATCAACAAGGGTATTGAAGATGAAACGTGGCTGGGTCTTTCAGCATGACAATGAACCCAAGCACACCACCAGGGCAACGAAGGAGTGGCTTCGTAAGAAGCATTTCAAGGTCCTGGAGTGGCCTAGCCAGTCTCCAGAGCTCAACCCCATAGAAAACCTTTGGAGGGAATTGAAAGTCCATGTTGCCCAGTGACAGCCCCAAAACATCACTGCTCTAGAGGAGATCTGCATGGAGGAATGGGCCAACATACCAGCAACAGTGTGTGCCAACCTTGTGAAGACTTACAGAAAACGTTTGACCTCTGTCATTGCCAACAAAGGATATATAACAAAGTATTGAGATGAACTTTTGTTATTGACCAAATACTTATTTTCCACCATAATTTGCAAATAAATTCTTTAAAAATCAGACAATGTGAATTTCTGGATTTGTTTTCTCATTTTATCTCTCATAGTTGAGGTCTACCTATGATGACAATTACAGGCCTCTCTCATCTTTTTAAGTGGGAGAACTTGCACAGTTGGTGGCTGACTAAATACTTTTTTTCCCCACTGTATATAACACCATCATATTCCATAGCATTTGTCAAGAACTGTCCCATATAGGGCTCACAATCTACATTCCCTATCAGTATGTCTTTGGAGTGTGGGAGGAAACCAGAGTACCCGGAGGAAACCCACACAATCAAGGGGAGAACATACAAACTCCTTGAATATGTTGTCCTTGGTCAGATTCGAACCTAGGACTCCATTGGTAGCTGAGCCATCTGTATCCTCTACATAACTGTGTATGTTGCTTGCTTTCATTCATGCCGTTTACATGGAAACGTTTTGGTTCTCATCCAACCTTTCTGCTACGGCTTCAATGAGTTCTGTTGGTTAATGTTTGTTTTCATGAGTGTGATATCCATTGCTACCATTGAATGCTTTAGGAAATAAGCTGCTGACTCTGTTTCATTGGTTTACTGCTGAAAGTGCCTAAGGGTCTTTTAGACAAGAAGATTTTGCAGACAATTATTGGAAACAAATACTCATACAAACACTGATTCCCAATATTCAGCCTAATACTACAGCCAATCATCCGATGAGTGAACGTGTGCTCGTTCATCGGGTGACTAGCTACTTTCGCTAATACCAAAAAATCATTGCTTGCCGGCAGCACATCACCCTGTGTAATAAGGGCTGTGCTGCTGGCTAACAACGATAGTACATATTGAGGGAACGATTGCTTTCTTTAGTGATCGTTCCTCCTGCATGTCCTCTGCATCGGCCTATTAAAGCAGTGATCGGCGCTTTTTGTACTGATCAGCATTTGTTAAAAAAAAAAAAACATCTTCTCATCTATAAGGACCATTCATTTCGGAAGGTATATTTTTCATTTCACCTATAATCCTTCATTTCCTTCTACAAAATTACAAATGTAGTAGAGCTGATGGCTCCTCTTTAATAAATGGCCAATAATAAGTAGCTAACTAATTTCCAGACATTATAGTACAACACTACTTTTGTACAAGAGCTTAATAGGGTTGAGATCAGGAAACAGTGTCGGACAGTCCACAAATAAAGCATTCCAGGTGCATGTTTCTTTATCAGATTTTTGCATAAGAAAAATGCTTAAGGCTAAAGCCACATGTTCCAGCAAAGTGAATGAGATTTTGTTTAATCTCATCCACACACTGCAAAAAAACAAACAAAAAAAACAAACAAAAAACAAGCTTTTTGATGTGTTCTTTTCCACTACATGTGTGGCCTTAGATTAAAGGGGTTTTCTTGACTAAAAATATTGATAATCTCTGCTAAGGATAGGTCATCAATATCAGATTGTTGAGGGCTTAAGCATCCAGCAACGATCAGCTGAGAAAATAGCACAATAGCACAGAGAATGGAGCAGGAAGGAGACAGCTCTGTATTCTGGAGTGGCTAAACAGCGTCATTGCCGCTAAAGTCCATTCCAGTGAATGGGAGCTGATTTGTAGTAACCTGTTTTGGACACTACAGAAAGAACAGAGCTGCCTGCTTCCTGCTCCGTACTCTGTGTATCAGCTGCTGAGAGCAGCTGATCAGTTACGGTGTTGGACCCTCACTGATCTGATATGGATGATCTATCTTTAACATAGGTCACCATCATTTTGCCCCAAAAACTCCTTTAAAACACAATAATTATCAGGCAGAGCCATAGGTCATAATGGCATAATATGAAAAATAGAGATGTGAACATTCCTATTATTATACTTGCCGCTTACGTAACAGTATGTTTATACTGCACAGGTAAATTTATTGTAGAGTGGAGTTTACAACAATCATAGCTTATCACCTATCCACAGTATAGGTTATAAGTGACTGATCACTTAATAAGTGAGGGTAGTCCATCTGTACCGCTGTTCTGATTAATTTCTATGGAACTGTTGGAGACAGTCGAGTACAGGGCTAAGCTATCTTTATTATTCCCACAGACTATGAACTGAGGAAAAGCAGTTTCCAACCAGAGATGAGAGGGGCATCTTGCAGTAGTAGGATGTGTTGTGGCCCTACTGAGCACTCTTCCTTTTTTTTGGTTTTTTGGATTACTCCAACAGGTAATAGCAATAATTATACTTGCCAATTATCAATGCTGCTTTGTCACTTTGTGGGGTTCATTATGTTCTGTGGGACCACAGTCCACTAAGGGGACGATATACTGTATACTGTGTGTGTCCAGATTTTTTGACCTGTAAGTAGGGGGTGGTACAAAGAGCGTGACCTATACATTTTGATTTGGTGATTCCCCCATAAATAACTTAGCTTGGAGTCCCAGAAATGCCAAATCGGCACCTGCATGAGTGACCGCTGCTTCATTCAAGCTGAGGACATGGCCAGTTTTTTATGATCGGTATGTGACCCAGACAGATATCATCACTGCAGCAGGAAGCAGAGTCGGGACTGACCAGCATTTGACTGGGGGTAGCAGGGGTATCACTGAGATGGTATGCCAATGTGAGTTGGTTAAGGCCCTGTTATATCTAGGTTTATACATGATATTTGGAATTCTATAAGTGATCCATCTAATTTGCGAATGTCTTAGAAGCAAAGATATAAATATTAGGAAGAGTTCCCAACGTGCCAGTTACAGAATATATAGATATATATTTTATTTATCACTGCATCTAAAGATGATAGATAGATAGATAGATAGATAGATAGATAGATAGATAGATAGATAGATAGTATATGAAGTGATATTAAGTCAGGCAACCATGTCACCAGTGCCTAAGATAATATTGCCTTAAGCAAAGTGATACAAGTACTGTATATGCCCTGAATGTGCTATGAGATGTTGGAAAGGAAACATGTTAACCACTCCTACTGCTAAGCAGCAATGCATGGAACATCAACAGAAATAACCTGGCATCTGGTTTCTTTTTTTAACTGCCTTTCTTGTGCCTTGGATCTTAATTTTTTACTCTTGACAGCAGTGTTATTGCAGCCAGACAGTGGCATCTGGCTGCTGAAAACACTCTGTGAACTTTAATTAATTGGGGAGAAATTACATGGTCTTCCAACCGTGTAGTTTCTCATCAGAGCACATTACAGATTTATATGAGATGTTTCTCCACGGTGTCAAGAGTAATTAAAAGAGGGGGACGAAAGATGCCAAACTATCCGTCTTTCCACAGGCGGCGCAGGTTTTTTCCCTAATATATATGTATTTATGATGAGCGGGCAGTTTCTGTAATATGTACATAGCTGCAGAGAGACCTGAACCTCATCAGCTGTGTTACTCCAGCCATTTTCTGGATGTATTTCACTTGTCTTGACTCTGTGTTGCATGGCATTAGAAATGCATTGATTGTACAGTCATTTTGGTGCCACCTGTTTCCCTGTACCGTGCCCATTGAAACATCTGAATCAGTCTATTTTGTTTGCTTAGCATGCAAAGCAAATGGAAGTCACCACAGTAGGTAAAAATTGGCAGAAGGAAGACAATCGTGATGTTACAAAGAAGTATTCACAAACACAACCCAGGTCTTCGTCATATTTACCAAAGAAGAGCTCTTAAAAGTACATTCCTATGTTCCCATATTTTTTATGAATAAATAGATTGCGAAAATTCTTTTTTCTAATACTTATTTAAAATGACTCATCCCAAGAAGTATCCAAAATATATAATCTTTGTTAACAAACTAGCATTAAAAACATGAGGACAACAGTGGTATTGGCGGTATTCCCAGAATAGTAATAATAGTATTAAAATAATAATAATAATAATAATAATAATAATAATAATATAAATCCCCCAAACAATCCGTATTAATAAGAATGGGCAATAAGTATAAATGGTCACATCTTAATCATATACATTATCACATCATTAACATTTATTATAACATCAAGCCATAACAGTGATGTAAAAGAAAAAAAAAAAGCAGAAAGTATAAATCACAGCATTGGTCTGTCCCGGGATATATTTTGCATACTTCTTGGGATAGAGCCCTTATTTATAGGGTACTAGGATTAAAGGATGGTCTCACCCATACTACTGTCCTTACTATTACTGAGCCCAATTCTTTTTATTCTGTTGAGATTAGTGGATTACTGGCTCTTTTCTTGTTGCTATTTAAGTATTTTTTTGTATTCAGTTTTTACTTTTTCTTTGTTTCTCCTTACATATTTTATTTTCTGTACATGTTTATGGCAACCATCATGTTGCCTGAGCTACTGTTAACAGAATTTAGAGATATACTTTACAGCAGTCACACAGACCATAGATCCAAAGCCTCAAAGTGTTCAAAGATATTTATGGGAGTGTTTTATAAATATGAGTCGGAGGGGAGGGACATGAGCTGTGCCATCACCTATTGTTAAAGGGGTCATCTAGTGTTATCTATACATTGGTGTTACTTATCAAATTTATCCCGCCTACGATAATAGTGAGTTGGCTTCTGAAGAGTGATCTATACAGAAACTATGAGCCTATTAGGCTTAGTGGCCAAACTCAAAAGTGCAGGATTTTAGGAATCTCTTTATTAAATATACATAATGATATATAAAATAAATCACTATTCTTAAAACATGATTAAAATAAAAGTTTGTCCCGATAACACATTCCTTTTATCCCCTTTTTCTGGGCTTTGGCAGTGTGACAATGTGTTACCTTCAGTTAAACCTATGTTAATATTTCTGTTGTAGTTGATGTGCATTTAGTCCCTGTACTGTTATGTGTATTGCCAATCTACAAGCTAGCAGAGTGAAATCTGTTACTCTTGACCCCTGTGGAGACTGGAGGTTACAGTCATTTAATACTTCTGGGCTTCATGTTTGGTGAACTCCTCTAATAGTCTATGCTGGAGACACCCCCTGCAGTGCCTTCATCCTTTTCTGCCCAAATTGTCCTCCACTTAGTTATATAGGAAGTTGACCTAGGAATGTATGAAGGAATTGTTGTGTGTGACTGTTTCGCAGAAGAGCTAGGACCTGATGCTGAGGCCGTCTGCTGCCCAGGAAGGATTTGTGATTGTAGACTGCCCTGGCACCCCTGGACGACTTTTAACCCATATATGTCTACACATACAATACAGTGTTTGAAATGTGGGCTTTATTAAATGTTGCTTGATAACCCTCAAGTCTCCAATCTGTGTGTGGTCATTGCTATATGCACTTGTCAGATAAGTTTTGGATATTTATCATCAGTATCATATCAGTAGAGATTGGACATAAAACACCCCTTCTGATCAGATGTTCTTGGCAGCCTCCGGTGCTAGAACTATACAGTGCACACAGCAGAAAGTAGAAAACTATATAAAATGTAATATGTAGTGACGACACCAGAAAAAAAAGCAGCTGAGCTCCCATTCAACAAACCAAGCCACCACTGCTCTTGGATGTCATTGGCACTAGTCCATCTGAGGGCAGTGGCAGTAGGGAGTAACTTAGCCCTACATGCAACACACTCTATGGGAAAGTCTGCATCCATCATAAAAGGAATTTGATGATAGATCAAAACAGTGACATGGGGGCACGATAGAAGGAATGGAGGCACCAGGAAAGTTGACTATACATTTGTTATATATATATATTAAAATTTTTAGTTTTAACTGGATGGTCAAGCTCCCGTAGGCTACACCTATAAGAGTATATTTACATGTTATACTGTGTAAAAATGTCAGGCAGGTATGGAAAAAATGCTGCAAAGTAAGAATTCCACTAGATACACAAAGTTTTTGAAGTTACTTGGCAGGAAGGTGGTTCCAAACAGCTTGGAGAGCTAACCACAGATCTCCTGTGGATATAGGCTGGCTCAAAACCTTCTGTCATCCTGATGGTGCTGAATGATGGATAAGTATTTGCCTGTATTTCCCAACATTGAAGACACTATTAAACCTAACCAAATCCTCAACTCCATTTGCTGAAATACATTCCTAAGGAACCTCCACCATGTTTCACTCTTACCTGCAGACTCTCATTATTGTACCAATCTCCAGCCCTTCAGTACAAAGTCAGATACATCAATTTGTGACTCATCACAAATGGTTGAGTCGCTTGGCCTTGTTTCCATGTCAAAAGTGTGTCTTGTTGGCCACAATTTTTCCATCAAAGACCACTTCTGGCCAGACTTCTCCAAACAGTAGATGGATGTACCTTGGTCCAACTAGTTTGTTGCAGTTCTGAGCTGATAGCACTGCTGGACAACTTCTGATATCAAAGGAAAGTAAGTATGAGGTTTCTTTCCTCTGCTGAACTAAGTTTCCTTTGCCCACCACTGCATCTACGGTTCTCAACACTGCCCATTTTTTGGTGCTTATTTTAAAGAGCTTAAACATCACATCTTGAAACCGGAATCTTTTTTGACATTTTTGCCTGATACAAACAATGACCACAAACATACAGCCAATGTCACTGGGAACTATCTTCAGTGTAGAGGATAGGAGTCCTGGAAGTGACTATATGGCCCCACAGAGCCCTGATCTAATCATCTTCAAGTCTGTATGGGATTACATGAAAAGACATTAGAATTTGAGCAAGCTTACTTGTACATTCACAGAATATATGTGGTTAGTTCTCCAAGATGTCTTGAACAACCTCCCTGCAAAATTCCTTCAAAAACTATGTACAAGTTTACC
Source organism: Leptodactylus fallax (assembly GCA_947044405.1). Lineage (NCBI taxonomy): Eukaryota > Metazoa > Chordata > Amphibia > Anura > Leptodactylidae > Leptodactylus > Leptodactylus fallax. Next base: position 668,204 of record CAMRHE010000088.1, on the reverse strand, counting down.
TAGAAGAACTGATGCTGTTTTGAAGGCAAAGGCTGGTCACACCAAATATTGATGTGATTTTGATTTTTCTTTTGTTCATTCATTTAATTTTGTTAATTTGCAAAAATAAACTATTTTAACACTTCTATTTTTAAAGCATATTTTCCCCCATCTGCCTAACACTTTTGCACCATGTTGTATGTCTTGTGGTTTTGGCTTCTAACAACATTTTTGCAATCCAATTATCTACTATAACAATAGAAAGGATCTTTTAATGTGCTTTGCCCTAAAGTGCAGAAAAACATCCCCTAACAGAGTGACACAAAGTAATATGTTGTCATCATTGGTACAGACAGTATGAGGAATTACTCATCTAATTGTTAACGGGATTATACATCATAGTAAAGTAACACACCTACATCTGTGGAGTAATAGGATATTGCAGAATAAGCAAATAAAGGTTATTCTTTACATAATGAAAATGGAAAAAAAAATTCTATATACTTTTTATATCAATTCCACATTGGTTGTAAGGTCTCTGGTTGCTGTAATTCAAGGGAATCTGAATGTTAAAATGCATAAAAGTGAGTGTCAGTGTATGGTTAAACGAAGTTTGTATCCACTGCTTACCATCTGTTTTTCCATAGACATACATGTCACTGTCCTTTGACATAACTTTGGCTGTGTTTGCTTTAGAGAGCTAGAAATTGGGTAGATGGGTTCCTAGGAGCCCTGTCAGTGTTATAACTATGTTTTAAGCCAACTTAACCTCTGGTTCGTTTCAAACTTATTCGACCTACAACAAATTTTTGGCCTGAACCCGAAACGCACTTTAGGATGTTTGCCCATCTCTATTAGTCAATAATACAATAAAGTGCTGATTTAATAAATATAATATAAGCAACAAGCCTAAGTCTTAAAGGGAACCTGCCATTACGTTTTTGGGCCTGAAATCAATGGCATTGTGCCATTGGACTTTTAAAAATTATTCTATTCTTTTTAATTCTTATTAACATTTTCAGTTTGGCAGATTTTCTGCAGTTTCTGCAGATTTTTTTGGGCAGTATAGCAGGGCTGTAGAGTCATGGAGTCGGCGCTGTAACTGACATTCAAGGATGTATGGGTTTCAAAGCCACTAGAACTGATGTCAACAGGTAAGAGTCATGTTATTAAAGAAGGAGGACGCATGGGGGGACTTTACCTTCATTTAGAGGGTTTGGTGTGTGGTTTGTATTTGTTTAAAGGAGTCTCCTGTTCATGTTCATTTTTGAGTGTACTAAACAGGTCATATGTGCAGTTTGTAATTCAGGATTCAGTCAGGATAGCGATGTCAGGCAGGAGACTGTAAGGGGTGTGATTCTGAGCTCTGACACTGCCTCTTGCCTGCTTCTGCCAGACACTACCAACCTAACAGTACAGAGCATAAATATCATATCAGACACCAAAACTAACAGTCTTTGTTGTTCAAGACGTTGGGCGCTACAGAAACAATTCCAACATGTGCTGGAATCAGCGGAGCAGTGCTTATTATCAGATGCTAAGAACCAGAGTTGGTGGAGGCGGTAAAAGGTCCTCTTTAAAATCATTACAAAAATGTTGCTGTGTCTAGATATTATTGTTAAATACTTGCTATAGTACCCCCTGCTGCTGTTTTTCAGTAAACAAAATGGCATCAGTGAGTGCCGACAAATATGTCACAGCAATATCTAGATATCAAAGCATAATGAACAAAAAAAATACATCAGCATAACTTCTTAAAAGGTAATGTTTACCTTGAACAAGGATCTGCCAACAATTATTTAAAGGGAATCTCTCACCAGAATAAAGCATATGACCCCAGCCCTGCAGATAGATTGTTTAATTCAGTGGCCCCTCACCTGTGTTTTCCCTTTATGAATGGTGCCTCCATTGCTGAGATATTGGCATTTTTGTGAATATGCTGGTGAGCTTTTTGGAGCAACAAATAACGTCCTTGTTGCTCCAAATAGCTCATTTGCTTATGGACAAACAGCAATATCTCTGCAAGGGAGGCAGCATTGTACAAGGGGAAGACACTGTTTGATTCAAGTGATCTTAACCTATTTGTGGGGCTGGGTTGATATGCTGAGTTCTGGAGACAGAGTCCCTTTAAACACACGTCAGCAGATAAACTAATACTGTAACTTTTAGACAGTGTAAAGTTACACCAGATACTCTTAAAACTGCACCAGATTTTACAAAATATCAGATGCTGTTTGAAAATCTGGCGTGATTTTAGACTATCTAGTCTGACTTTACACAACATATTACTTGGTTTAGTCTCTAACAAAATTTTATTGCAAATATTTAGCACATTATCCAGAATTTTGGTTCATTTTAAAAAATGTTGGCGCATATTCTGGCTTTATAGTTTTGCATATTAAGCTCCACCCCCTTTTCAACAGCAGTAATCTACCTGCAGCACTCCCACAGTGGAAACAAAGCATTACACAGCTCCTATTGAGATCAATCGATTTGCCATGCAGTCGCACTGTGTCCTTCAGAGTGACGGATGCCACATACAGCTACTATTTACTCTAAGGGTATGTTCACACAGAGTTTTTTGTAGGCTGAAAAAATTTGCTTCAGGAATTGGGAAGCAGTTTTTGATGAGTTTTTTGCATGATGTGGATTTTGTCGTGTTTTTCGTCATGGTCTTTGCCGCGGTTTTTTGCTCCAGCAAACTGTATGAACCTGGAAACTTCCCTTTAAAAAAACACTTGCAGTTTTTGAAAACCACGTTCAAAAAAGTATAAAAAATTGTAGAAAAACGCATTGCGTTATTTCCACCTCCCACTGACTTCAATGGGTTTTTCAAGGCAGACTCTGCCTGAAGATAGGTCATATCACTTTTTTTCCCCTCTAACTGAAAAAATCAGCTAGAGGAAAAAAACTGCTACTGACTCCCATTGAAATGAATGGGAGGCGTTTTTTGAGGCAGATTCTTACTCAAAATCAGCCTTCAAAAAACTCAGTGTGAACATACCCTAACAGTCAGGTGTACTAAATGGGTACCTCCACCTTTATTAGTTCTGTATACACCAAGAGTGTACAGTTTCATATGCTTTCAATCACTTTAAGGGATCCACAAAGTGATGAAGGCTTTCAGGAAAACACACTGCTGAAATTCTGTGTCTGACGTGTGTCCCCAGCTTAGAGGAGCATTACAGTTTTAGCAGGTAAAGGTTACTCTTTGTATATACATTCTGGTTCCTTAATCAAGTAAAACAGTAAATTCCTTAGTAAAATATCAGGGCCTTAGAATCCTCCACTATGATCCTACACAGACTTCCTGTTCTGTCCGCCCCCTGAATGGACGCTATACATAATACTGTTAATACTGAGAGCTCCTGTCAGAGATTTGCTCTTCTATTTCATTTTCTGTGTCTTCTGGTCCAAATGCAGGAAGAAGCCTTTTAAAGAGAGTAAAGAGCTCTTCATATTACCAGTACTATATGCAGTGTGTATACAGGGGGCTGGCATAACAGGAAGCCAGTAAGATGGAGCTTCAGCCTATGGCAGCAGACCAGAAAGCAAGAGAGAGTTCTTTCAGCAATGTCTCCTGTACAGTTCGGTAGCATGCACCCATAGTTATTTCTGTGGCCATAAAGACTAACACTGTACAAAGTACCTTAGTATCTTTCTTGGGTGGAACAACAAAGTCTGGAGAACTCTTACTATTACCAATACTGTATCTTAAGTAGAGTACATGCAGATGGTGGAAGGAGCAGGTAGTTTTTGTGGGATTGAAAAAAATACAGTCCTCGAAATGTCACACGACTCTCTTGGCACCATTCACCAAATATGCAAAATGTCACTTTAAGGCTTGAGTTTTTTTTTCTGTCCAGACTGAGTAACTCTATGACAATGTAAAGCATGTTGTAGAAAGTTTTATACAGCACATTTTAGTAAAACACGCATCATCCATCACTCTGCCATAAAGACATTCGCGGATTTTTAGCACACGGTTTACAATCACTTCTTGTGAAAAGGCCACTATCAGTACATCTTGTAAGCATATCTTTAAACACTACTTAACAAGAAAAATATGTCAATACATAATGAAAACTTCTCATTTCTGCTTGCAAAACAGAAACACAGCTGCAAGGTACACTTTAAATTACCCCCCAAAAGAATGCACAGTATGGAGTCAGATCTATGTACGGTGCGAGGAGGAGGGAGCAGTAATTTGTAACACTTAGCAGCGTATTTGCTTTATCTCGTCTCCGTTCTCATCTCCCTTTCTGCTCCGAGCTATACTCGCGTTTGTTCTCCTTGATTAGATTCTTGATTTGTCAGCAAGTTCCTAATGTCTTTGATGTTTGACTGGAATGACCAAGTGAATTTGTACGTCTGGAAGTTGATAGGTTGAGAAATAAGATCAAGATAATGGTGTATTCAATGTGTAACAGTAGAATGAGGTGTTTGTTTACTCTCTCTATGATTTGGGAATTTTCATCCTCAAGGGACAGTCGGTTTATTCATTACAGAGAAAATGGCTGCCGTTTATGTAGACTTGGCTCAGGTCTCATTTTCGGAGCACTTTCATGTAGTCAAAGTGACTGAACGCAACGTAAACATGCTTATAAGCACTTTGGGAATGTCCCAAACTGATTAACAACTAAATAACAAACTTACAGTTTTCTCCTTCAATAGTATTTAAGATTTTTTTTTTTAGCATTTTGGTAAAAATATTACCAATTTGATAAACTGACATTTCTTTATATGTCCTTGTAATGAAAATGCTTAGCAGTAGAATAATAGAGCAAAGCATACTGAGGTATCTCAAGTTTTCAGTAGGAGGTGGGTTCCAGCTTGTGACTTGTTGTATTTTTTTTATATGCTTTTGTACTAGGTTTGCACTTTTGCCCATCCATGTATTACAGGGTCAAAAATTCATATATAGCCAGCCTCTTTAAAAAATATTTAGTCTACTGGTGTATTCCTCCCTAAAGCCTCAGATTCACTAGAAGTACATTTGTTCATTCCAGGTGTCTTACACCATTGACTAATGACAATGGACTGCACTATCTGTGACAATAGTTTGGTGGCTGTTTGCATTGTAACAACAGAACTTACTATGGATGCATTTGTAAGCATATCTGATCAAATGAATAACTGCACAGCAGGACAAGTTCAGAGACAACTCTGCTATTTTGTTCAGTACTACCTAGGTCCATATGCCATACAACCCCAGGTTCTGAGGGAATTATGCACGGTGATAGAAAGACTCTTATATCTAATACTTAAGGACTCAGTAATGACTGGGTCTGTTGCAGAGGATTGGTGCACAGAAAATGTGGTGCCAATATTAAAAAAGGGGTCTAAAAGGGAGCCTGCAAAATACAGTCCAGTAAGTTTAACCTCTGTGGTGGGTAAGATATTTGAAGGTTTTCTAAGAGATGTTATCCTGGAGTATCTCAATGAAAATAACCTTATAACACCCATATAGCATGGGTTTATGAGTAATCGGTCCTATCAAACTAATTTGATCAGCTTGTATGAAGAAGAGGTCAGTTCTAGACTGGACATGTATAATGCAGTGGATGTGATGTATCTGGACTTTTCTAAGGCTTTTTGATACTGTACCATATACAATGTTGGGATACAAAATGAGAATGTTGGGACTGGGGCAAAACATATGCATTTGGGGTCACAACTGCCTCAATGATGGGAGACACAGGGTGCTGAACAATGGTAAATTCTTAGACAGGATCACAGTCGCCAGTAGGGTGCCAAAAGGGTCAGTATTGGGTCCTCTCCTTGTTAATATGCTTATTAATGAGGTGGTGGAGGGTTTACAGAGCAGAATGTCCAGCAACAGGAGACAGAGATTCTTTACAACTCCATTTACTTCTATGGGACTGATGGATCACTGTACTTGGGAATCTTCGTCAGTCCCACATAACTGACTGGATTGGTGGTTATGCTTGCACACTATTGCTCAATGCATACAGGTGACTTGGGGAACGTTGTTTTTGTGATTTTTGGGGGTCCAAACTACCAAACAGTTATCCCTTTAAGCAGAAATGTATAGTTATATATGTAACTCCATGAGTTACTGGCACGGAGTTACTGTTTATAAAATGAATAACAAAAAGACCCAAAATGTCTAGTTATGCCAAAAGATAGGATGATCTCCAATCCAATAAAATATTACTGACCTACATCTCATACTAGGGAGACCTCAGGGCTCAGTTATCTTTGATTCTTCTGTGTTCATTATACAGGTGAATGGTAGTTCATAACAGCACTTTATATAGGTGCTGAACCAGAGGATACATACAAGAAGAAGCTCTGAGACCTCTGCATTACATGACCCCAGCCAAGTATGCTTTAACAGTGGGCCATGAGTTCATCTATTGGCAAAATCTGATTCTTTTTTTCTTGCCTGGAGATTCAATTTAATACAAAATAGTTATCACCTTTTCTTCTGCGTAAAATTGACCCTTTAACCAGACCAGTCTAAATGTAAATGTTATTACTGCGCTGAATTGCTCTTATTTTATTATAATAAAGATATAGTGCCTACACTCTCCTAGAATAAATTCTTCTAAAATTTTCCCCACCAGGTCAAAATGTAATAGAACCATTCTAATAATAATATTATATAGGTCAACTGCTATCCAAATGAGTCTTAGCCAAAACATAGCACTGGAATATGGGCAGCACTCCTATACTGTAGCCACATCAGTCAATAGCAATAGTGGCTCTGGCCGAACTAATCGTTTAGGATCATAACCTATGAAAGGTGAATTAAGGATTGAATTTACCTAACAGGGTGTAGTCTTTCAATTGAAATCACTCATTATACAGCTATGCTTGCGGAAGAAAAGTAAGGGGACGGGCTCATTAGAACAGTGCAAGCCTTGAGGCGGGCTTCTCAAAGACGAGTCAGAAAAGTGCCTGCAGCCACTGTCAGCCAACGGTAGCGAGAAATTATAGTATCTGTCTATTCTATGAAAAACATCAAAGTCAGATCTTGATTAGTGAGTCTATGGAAAGATGACAAGATCACAAAGGTGCTGCTGACAGATAAGTATGCAAAGGGACACCGAGTACAATAACATGTTTAGAGGCATATTTACTAAGCAGTGAAGTCAGTTGTGTAAACTATGAATGTTACAAATCTATGTCATAAGCACCGCAATTCATCTACATAAATTACCATATGCAGATGAAAATTAATTGGGTAGCCTAGAAAAGAAGGACAGATGTAACAACTATAACCTACTTTTGTACTACATGGAGTCATTTAAAAAAAATGAAAGGGATGAAAGACATTTTGAATAGCAGTACCCCTCCTTCTGAACTTATGGGGCAAACACATTTTTGTCCTGCCCAGTACTGCCCTCCCTTCTTTGGACCTTGGCCTCCATTCCTGTCAGGTAGTAAAACATGTTTTCCCATGAATACTGCTGAAATGTAATGTATATATGGCTAGCAAAAAAAAATTAAAAAATTATATATATATATATATATATATATATATATATATATATATATATATATATATTATATTTATTATGGTCATATAGGGCAATAGATCTCTTCCTAAACCTCATATTAGTAGATTGAATTCCAGAATTCCAGTGAACTCTAGGGGGAGAAACTATCTGCTGAACTTGCTAGTTTAATACTACGGCATAAAACTATAAAAATCCTAAAACTAAACCAAAAATCCTCTAACCATGACTAACACAAACATATAAATCTATATATCAATTTCTACTAATAAAAAAAATAAATGGTAACAGCACCAGGTCACAAAAAATACTTGGGTATTAGCATTCTGTATGATATGTTCTGAATTTTGGGGAGTCTATGCGTAAAAATATCAACGTCTTGTTACATTACAGATTGTACAGGGTTAGAGACAGGCAGACAAACAAGCTGACCCTCCCACAGACTGAGAAAAGTAACCAAATCCAGCAAAAACATAAACTGAAATAAAACAGCTGAAAAGTTAAATACATGTAATAATGTATATATCATTGGTCATAAGATGCCCAGCAGAATATAAAGAGGAACCTAGACTGCTGTAAGAAATGTGCAATCTTTATTGACAGTTAACCCTTAAAACGATTGGTCCAAGGTCATAGAATAGCTTATTGGTGCTAGATGCCCTTTAACAGTATTCAATAAGATTTAGATTTCCTTTATGGTACAAGTGAAATGCACCATCGCATATGGCATTACTATTTACCCGCTGCAGTGATGTGCAGAACTGTGCTGGGTTCTTCACTAACAAGAACAGGAAGGATGTTCAGACATGAATTAGTAAAGTCATCAAACATGCCGTCTATTCCCCTAGCACTGAAGATGTTAATTCTTCTGACACAACCCTGACTATACCTCGAGTAATAAATCATAAACCTCCCCAATGGGTCAGTGGTATTTCTAGCTCTTTGATGGCCTTCTCTGGCTCAGGATTAAATGCCCCAAATGGAGTTATACTCCAAGAAAATCAATATATGATTACTGAAAAGATTTGTATGGATTGGTCTGTTATGCAGCCAGCAAAATAAAATGGTCTGGAGGAAAAAAAGAGATCTGAACAATGTATTTATGAACAAAATGCTGTTTCAGTTACTTTAAGATTGGAGGGTAGTGATAACAAGTCACCTTGGCGTAATTGAGTTTAGAGGGAGTAAAAAGACCAAAGTAAGGCCTCATCGCATTCACACTCTGACCTTGGTTCAGGCCTCACTAATAAAGCAGGAAGTGGACTTGTTATTACTATGGGGAATCCACAAAGATGTTGAAACAGCCATCCTAATTCAACTTCCAATCCCAAATCAATAGATGAGGCACTTTGTGGATACGCTTTAATTTAATCGTGCCTGCCAAACTGAGACTTTATACATACTTACTTTAGATGTATGTAATTATTATGTAATCTAGCTGTAAGAAGCCGAGATTCCCCTGAGAAGCTCTGCCTAAGAACTCTAAATCTAACCTAACAGAAGAAGGAATCCATATCTGCTTCTAATGAGCTCTAATAGGATGGAAACAACGAGAACTTGAAAATAGATTTAGGTGTCGTAGTATATGTATGTGTGAACGCTTCAGTGATTCTACTGTGTAGACATATAGTAAACATGAAGATTTATCTACCAATAATCAATTGGATTCTGCTCAACATTTCTGTGGAAAAAAGGATGGTCTAAGCAATTATTAATGGGGTTTTCTGGGACTAAAATAGTAATGGTCTTCCCTTAGAATAGGTCGTCAATATCACACTAGTGGAAGTCTGACTCTTTGCACCACCACAATGACATCTTTGAAGAGCTCACAGAACTCTAGTGAGTGCTCTGGCCTCTCCATTCTTTATAATTACATTACTCTATTCTCATTTGGGGACGTAATACACCCATTTTTGCCTCTTTTCGTGACACGGATATGGTCTCACCCCTATTTTCTGAGTGCCCACATGAAATATAATATAACTAGATCCTGGCAAACGTAGGAGCATTTTCGTCGGCTTGAGATTTGCCCACTCTTCCGGAACATCAGGAGGTTGCCTCTTTTTGCGGGAGCCTACCAGACAATTTGGGAGAGTTCTAAGATATGCATTACTCTATACACTTACACGTCATGCATTTATTAGTGTCTGTGCTGGGTAATGCAGCTTTATCTCTTTCAACTGTCCCATTTAACAATGAGAAGAGAGTCTACAGTGTTTGTCCTAGTACTGCAGCCGCCCTAAACAGCTGATCTGCAGGGATACCAAGCATCGTACTCCAATAATCTGATCGTGATGGCCCAAATTAGACAGTGCTAAGTGATCAAATTTATTCTCCTTTCAACTGTCAGAACAGGAAACAGATAGAAGTGTACGGTCAAGTGGGCAGTCCTCCACTCTCCAACCTTGTTGCCAAGTGGTGATCGCCCATTTTACAATACAAGGCAGCATAAATGTAGCATCAAGTGAGCAGTTCTCTACTTTACATCGATGATGCTAGTCAGTGGAGGACAATCTACTTGACAATACATATGTATCAGAAAGTAATGGCAACAAAATCATTGGAATTGGACAAGCCACACAAAACATAACAGCAATGCATTCAGTGCAGTGGTGTCAGTCTATGGGTATATCAAACTCCAAAAAGTAAAAGGACATGACAGATCCTTGCAGGGGAAATGGAACTAGGGAACATATATTTTGGGATTAATCTTAAAAAAAAAGAGTTTTGGATCTAATCATAATTTTTTTTATTGTGCTCATTGCTAGACATTTCACTTCATAGTTGGTATTATTATACTACACAATACCATAAATGATAAGATTATTATATGAAATGATAATTTTGCATAAGCCAAAAAGTGAACCCAGCTGCCATTAAATTGTTTATTTGCATTTCTATAGAATTTCTGATATACTAGGATATATTTATCACAGAGAAGACCTTGAGTGAAATTTTAGTTTCAACAATGTATAATGGAGAATAAATGAAAACTTACAGAGCAAACTCGGTTCACTGGAATCCAGGCCAAGTTATGAGTAGATAATATACACAGCAATACTTGTTAGGCCACATGCAACATTATAGTAGGATTGTTACAAGCTTAAGCAAATACCAAAGTGAAGATATTGTTAAGCTGCTGAAGATGTGACAGTCAGCTGTATGTAAACTGGACACGTAAGTGCAAGTTAAGGAGACGTAATGTGAAGTGTTTTAATTAAACTCAGAAGACGTGGTGGGGCACATACATACGTAAGCACTTTACATAGTGTTGGTAAGTCTACAAGGTAGACATTAGTAGCAGACTACATTGTGTCTGTTGTCAGATTAAATTCTAAACGTCAAAACCTGTGACAAACAGTACAGGATGCCCTAAGGCCGTCTTTTCACACTTTTCAAATCACTGGCTTGCAAAAAACAGGATTGGATACTAAAAAGGTGAGTGGAAAAGTATAAAGGAAGAGCATAACAGTGATCTACCATAATGTACAGTCTTAAACTGGATATCTACATTCGATTAGATGAAGGGAGCTAGTACTCCTGAAAGCTTACTTATAAATATACTCAGTTAGCCTCTAAAAGGTATCGCCTGATTTCTTCACTCTTCCACTACATTCGATTAATGCTGGCTGAACATGGGGCTGGGAAAACTTTCCAATGTATACAGGAGGTATATTACTCCACCAGATGCTACATGTCAAGGCAGAGAAGGATCTGACTGTTAGATGTCAACATTTTTTCTCAGGGATATAAGCAAACATTAGAGGTGTCTGAGAGCAGCCTTCTCCCCTCAACCCACTGAAGTTGAGCCGGGTATGCATGTGTTTGGAAAGAGAAAAGTGTTTGGTCAGCAGTTATCTAATGTGCATGTTCAGTCTCAGACTACCTGCCTTAGTTTGGCTCTCATTATTCACACTTAGACACTGACTGAAGCCAGGAAGCTAAATGTCAGGGGGGCTCCACCAACTGCCTTATAAAGGTTTGGTTGGATCCAGGACACATCAAGTCCCTGGCATTATTCTCAGGGGGTGATCAGAATTAAAGAGGTTTTTTGGGCTTATCAATTGATTACCTATCCTTAGATGAAATTCAGTGGGGCCTGACACCGATCAGCTGAAGAAAATGCAGCATCCAGAAGAGCGCTGCAACCTCTGCACATAAATAGCACCTGTGGTATCGCAGATTGAATGGGACTGAGCTGCGAACAGGTAATGCGACGGATGAATTTGAAATCACATAGCCTGTGAAACAGAAGTGGCGCCCAGGGAGTGCCACTACTGGTTTAACCAGCTGATCTACAGAGGTCCTCCGTGTACTTTGTTATGATTAAAAGTACATACAGTCATATGAAAAAGTTTGGGCACCCCTATTAATCTTAATCATTTTTAGTTCTAAATATTTGGGTGTTTGCAACAGCCATTTCAATTTGATATATCTAATAACTGATGGACACAGTAATATTTCAGGATTGAAATGAGGTTTATTGTACTAACAGAAAATGTGCAATATGCATTAAACCAAAATTTGACCGGTGCAAAAGTATGGGCACCTCAACAGAAAAGTGACATTAATATTTAGTAGATCCTCCTTTTGCAAAAATAACAGCCTCTAGTCGCTTCCCTGTAACTTTTAATCAGTTCCTGGATCCTGGATGAAGGTATTTTTGACCATTCCTCTTTACAAAACAATTCCAGTTCAGTTAAGTTTGATGGTCGCCGAGCATGGACAGCCCGCTTCAAATTATCCCACAGATGTTCAATGATATTCAGGTCTGGGGACTGGGATGGCCATTCCAGAACATTGTAATTGTTCCTCTGCATGAATGCCTGAGTAGATTTGGAGCTGTGTTTTGGATCATTGTCTTGCTGAAATATCCATCCGCGGCGTAACTTCAAATTCGTCACTGATTCTTGTACATTATTCTCAAGAATCTGCTGATACTGAGTTGAATCCATGCGACCCTCAACTTTAACAAGATACCCGGTGTCGGCATTGGCCACACAGCCCCAAAGCATGATGGAACCTTCACCAAATTTTACAGTGGGTAGCAAGTGTTTTTCTTGGAATGCTGTGTTTTTTTGACGCCATGCATAACGCCTTTTTGTATGACCAAACAACTCAATCTTTGTTTCATTAGTCCACAGGACCTTCTTCCAAAATGAAGCTGGCTTGTTCAAATGTGCTTTTGCATACCTCAGGCGACTCTGTTTGTGGTGTGCTTTCAGAAACGGCTTCTTTCGCATCACTCTCCCATACAGCTTCTCCTTGTGCAAAGTGTGCTGTATTGTTGACCGATGCACAGTGACACCATCTGCAGCAAGATGATGCTGCAGCTCTTTGGAGGTGGTCTGTGGATTGTCCTTGACTGTTCTCACCATTCTTCTTCTCTGCCTTTCTGATATTTTTCTTGGCCTGCCACTTCTGGGCTTAACAAGAACTGTCCCTGTGGTCTTCCATTTCCTTACTATGTTCCTCACAGTGGAAACTGACAGGTTAAATCTCTGAGACAACTTTTTGTATCCTTCCCCTGAACAACTATGTTGAACAATCTTTGTTTTCAGATCATTTGAGAGTTGTTTTGAGGAGCCCATGATGCCACTCTTCAGAGGAGATTCAAATAGGAGAACAACTTGCAATTGGCCACCTTAAATACCTTTTCTCATGATTGGATACACCTGGCTATGAAGTTCAAAGCTCAGTGAGGTTACAAAACCAATTTTGTGCTTCAGTAAGTCAGTAAAAAGTAGTTAGGAGTATTCAAATCAATAAAATGATAAGGGTACCCAAATTTTTGCACCGGTCAAATTTTGGTTTAATGCATATTGCACATTTTCTGTTAGTACAATAAACCTCATTTCAATCCTGAAATATTACTGTGTCCATCAGTTATTAGATATATCAAATTGAAATGGCTGTTGCAAACACCCAAATATTTAGAACTAAAAATGATTAAGATTAATAGGGGTGCCCAAACTTTTTCATATGACTGTATATGTATTAAAAATACACTTACTACCAGGGCACTGTAAGTACAGTACTACATATACACAGTATTTGCTTTCAGCACTTACTCTTCTTACAGGCCTACAATGCCTATAGTGCATGACATGAAGACATACAACATGACTTGCCCTAGGACATACATCTTTGAGGCTTGTCAGGAATACAAGGCTGCTGTCTTCCAGAAATAACCCCGCACTCATCCATGGGTTATGTCTGGCATAGCAGCCCAACTCCACACAAACATTATGATAGGTGTATTGATGATTGTCTAATTCTATACAATCCCTTTAATTTAAGACTGGGTGTGTATAGATATACAACACTGTGACAACAAACCAGGCAAGCTACAACTTACTTTACTGTAATGGGAGATAATCTAACAATATTATATACTGCTGGTGCCAGAGAGGCATTGATGCCCTACCTCGTACGGTATAACTTAACCACAAACTTCTGGGGGGACACAAAACATTACTATTCTGCCAGGTCTAGGTAAGTTATAAAGACTAAATTATTATTGTTTACTTATTTTATTTCTTGTATAGCACCAACATATTCTGCAATGCTTTACAGACATGGTCAGTCACTGTCCCATATAGGGCTCACAATCTGCAATACCTATCAATATGTCTCTTGATGACAAAACCCATGAGAACAATACTAAAACACAAATATTCTTGGTTCTACGGGCAACAAGCTAAAATTATAAGACTCATAGTCCATAGCTAAATACAAAAAAAACCTGAAAGTCCATGAAAACTAGCTTATTTTCCTTCTTTTTGGTCACATCGCAATCCTCCTACTAAGAACTGTCACAGCCATCCACCCAGGAGACTGTTTTGCTGGCAGGTCAAACTCCAGTATCAGATTAGTCTATCACCCCGGGGCAATTTCTAAGCTGAGCCAGGCTTAACAAAGGTAAATGAAAAGTAGATCTATATCTATGGTTACCTTTACAAAATATGAAAGTGTTGTTAACCCTTTAAAGAATAAAGGAAAGTATGAGAAAACAGGAAAAAAAGACCCTTATAAATACTTACTGGTCTATAGGCATCACATTTTCACTCAATTACAAGGTAGTCATGAAATGGATGCTGGCCTGGATTGCAGAATTCATTTACATTTATTGTTAGACAAGAACCAGTCTAAGCTGTGTGGTATCTGCATGGAATCAGTGGAGGCTTAAAGGGTTGAGTGGTCTGTATGCACCCTATTAGGGCATTAGGAGTAAACAGAGGGGGATCACTCACGTGAGAAGAGTAAATACAAAAAGCATCTCTGTCTCTGAACGAACGACCAACCAGATATATACATTACATAGAATTTCCCACAAACAGCACTTATCCCTTCTCCACAGTACAGGAAATAAGTGTCTGACTGCTGCGGGACCACCCACTGGGCTCCAGTGACCACAAGAACAGTGGTCCCCAGGTTCCCTGTGTCAATGGACATATAGTGCATATGCATGACTGCACCTCTATGGAACTGATGGGAATAGCCAAGTATAGCTCTATTTCATTCCAATAATAGTGAATGAAGTAGTGGTCTTGCATGTGCAGTACCACTCCATTCACACAGGGAACTTCTCATGATCCCTGGAGGTCTCACTGGTCAGACCCATAGTGTGTACGTCTCCGTTAACGTGTGGTTAGGGAATACCTATTGTTCATGGGGAAAACAAGTTTTCTTTCACTCCAGAAAATTGTGTGAATCACAAAAACTATGCAGTTTTTGCAAGCCACCAAACAGTCCATAACCTACTAAGCCAGAAAGGCCAAAGGAGGACAACAAGTGACACTTTATTTCATCTGTGGTGGCACTGTGGAGAAAATGAAGTATATCTTGTGATCCGTGTATTCTCAGGGAATCGTTGTAACAAAAAATGATTGATTGACAAAAGTGGACAACCCCTTTAATATATCCACCACATATTAAACAATTCAGTATAAAATATAGACCAGATGTGATGTTTTTGAAGAGATTAGGTCAGGAGATGCCAAAATTACATTTAAAAGGGGTTTTCCGGGATAAATTAAACACTAACTTGGGATCAGGACTGGGGTAAAATAAGAGATGACATGGTATTCACCAACCTCTTCTCCCATTCCATCCACTCTGCTCAAGAAGTGCAGGGGCTTTTATGACCTTTGCGGCCAATCACTGGCCTCAGCATTCATACATTTGGTTCAGGTGATGTCACCGCTGATATGTCACCAGTATCCAACATGTGACCACTGAGGCCAGTGACTGCTTGCAGAGGTCATCTGAGCCAATGCACTTCTAGTTGAGCAGTCCAAGGACATACCACCTAGACTGAGCACATGGGGTAGGTGCTTTTTTATGTTAGACACCCATGGACTCCAGTTAAATTTTAGTCTATTCTGGAAAACCCCTTTAACATGTTCCCAAAACAGTTTGCAAACCATGGATAAGCACAGTAGTGAGCAAATCCTGATCATATTATAGATTGCTTTATCTGCCCAATGTCAATGTTGTCTGAAATGAGAACAGGAATAGGGCCCCTGTGGTTGTGCACACCATCCATATTTGTAAAGGAACTGTGAGGCTTTGGATTTTTGGTCCTAGTTAGCAAACTGCACATGACATTGCCATCACAGTCTGAAACAAAAGCAGCATGTATCCCTAGCCTCTCCTTGGTGAACTTGTTGGGGTTTTTCTTTTCCCCTATGTCTTCTTGATGTGGCACTTCAAAGCATACAGTATTGTCAACTGCTTACCCGTGAACTCTTCAACATCTAACCACTCCTTAACACAGTAATCCAGTGAGTCTACTAATAGGATTTGCTTCTGGAACATCAGAAAGTATTAGTCCACTGTTGTCTGAGGAGCTTCTTCGTACTTAGATCACTTAAAATTCTTTAAAAAAAAAAAGTCTGCAATTTTTTTTTCAGCATTCCAGCCTTAACTACCTTCTGTACCAAAACAGAAGTCTGAAGATAAGCTGAAAACTGTGGATGCCGTGGTCAGCATTTATCTGTTTGCTACTTGTCTGACAATGTAAATGACCCTGGCAGAACTCAAGATGTCAAAAGTACATTCAAAAACCTTCCTTCAAACAAACTCTAAAGTAAACATAAGTCTTGGAATTATCTAAGATATAGTTTTGATTTGAAGAAAAAAAAAAACCTTTGAGATCCAAGTCCTTGAAACTTTTTGTAGTTCTCCTTGTGCTCCTTTGACTTGGTTGACACAAGACATTATATATGGCTTCTTTTATTACTATTACACACATAATACTAATATATCAAATGCAGGCAAACACTAAATAAGAAATCTAAAGGAATCAGCTTCACCGCAAATCTTTGTCCATTTGTAGCCAGGAGACCAAAGGTTTACCATGACAAAGTGGTATACAGTTAAAAACTTTGACTGAATTGCTATGGTCCACATTCTATTAAAGCATTCACTGTAGTTGCTCCTGAAGAAATGTATTAAAAAAAAAATAATTATAATATATATATATATATATATATATATATATATATATATATCACACACACACACATATACTGACTGAACTATATTCTACATTAAAAAAAAATTCTTGCACCATATTCCTAACATTTACTAAATACATAGTCAGAAAGCACAGAAAGCAGTATGTGTGGCTTCACAGGTCTACTAGATATAACACCTAGTGCTGTTAGCAATAAACACTATCTCTTTAATTCTATAGTTTTGGTTCAGGTGTCTGACCGCAGGGACCATACGTGATCACAAGAATTTGCCTTTTGTTAAATTATACTCAACCGCTTTCACTACCATTCATTTCTATTGAGCAGGATCACTCATTGTCAGACCCCATTAATCATTGTTTTATGGGATTTTTCTATTGATAGATCATAAAATATTATGGCAGTGAAATGTCTTTAAATAAATAAATGCAGTCATAATTCATAACCTCTGCTATCTGTTTATGACCATTGAAATTTTTCACGCTATGTGTGAACACACCCAGAAACCTTGTAATGGTAAAAAGAGATAAAGGCTAAAGCTTCACAGTGTGGAAACAGTATTTTTGGCTGCTGTGGAAACATGCAAAGTACCTGCAAAGTGAATGAGACTTTAGTTAATCTTATTCACACGCTGTGAATAAAAAAAACCTGCAGAAAAGCTGTGTTTTAAAAAAATGTGTGTTTTTGAAAAACTTATCCTGTTAATTTTAGCTGCAAAGTCGTAAGCATTTTCCCTATAAATTTAATAGGAGAATAAAAAGGCAGAGGAGAATTCAGCAAAAACTCAATAAAAAACGCTTTTTACAGCAGAACTGCATGCTGTTTTTAATCGCAGTAATGAGCAGCACATTTTTACTACACCAGTGAACCAGAGGTTTTCAATTTAATGGCCTTTAGCACAGAAGTGAAATGTATAGTAGCATTCAATAGGCATTACTGCAATTAAAAACTGCATGCAGTGCTTCAGCAAAAAAAAGCACTGTGTAAACCCAGCCAAAAGCAGCAAGTTTAGTGGAGTTGCAACTGCAGCAATCACTGTCATAATTCTTTTGTCTTAAGCCAATTTCACACAGAAGAAATATAGGTGAATTTACCTTATGATACTGTTAGATAGGAGGGATTACACCAGCGGAAGGGACAGAATTTGTGGCCATAATTGGCCCTAGTATGGTATAAGGGATATGATCATATCCTCTATAGCAAAGGTCACCAACCAGTTTCACACCAGCTGTTGCGGAGCTACAACTTCCAGCATGTCTCTGCAATCTGCTGCTCCCAGAGTATGCCAGGAGTTGTAGTATCATAATAACTGCTGTAATAAGACCTATTACCATACCTGTTAGCATGTGATTCTGGACCAAAATGTAATATACTTTAATTAAAAATATGGCTGATTTCTGCCTGAAAAAAAAAAACCTTTCTAAAGTTCCCGCCACTAGGTGTCTCCTGCTGCTAGCTAATTTACTATTCACTCTTTTGTTACTAAGGAAGTCTGTCCATAGATACATTCCATTTCCTCTTGTTTATCTCAGTGAGTGTAGAGGGCAATCCTTTTCTTCACACAGAGAATGGAGGGATGATTCTGTTCTCAGCCTGCACAGACATGTCTTCAAACTGTTGCTGTGTGCAGAAGACTGAGGATTCTACAAATCTCGCAGTTTACAATGTAAGATAAGTCTTCTATGTAATTACATCTACTTCTGGCTGCTTGTGTGATTACAGATGCGATATTATTCACAGACAGCAAGCACCTTTGAAGACTGTACTGGATTTTTAACTGCTTGGCTGCATGTATTTGCAGTCCAGTGTTCCTGGACTTTTGGTCAGTTGGGCTCCCTAGATATTATGGTCATTTGGGCTTTTCTCAGGTATTTGTTTGCAATTTTATAATTATTCCTGGCAGAATGGAAGAACATTATCAGTAATAGATAGGGGGCAGACTACCCCTTATTGTACAAGTCCACAGCCTCCGACATAAATGCAAAATGTGTTTAACTTAAAACTTGAATATTAGCAGCAGAAAAACTGATAGGACATCATGTACGAAGGCTTAAACAGTCATAGAACAGACTGCCCAGCAAGACCCTGCAGATATTTCAACTTTTCATGAAAACTCAGGTATCCTTTAAGTATCTTTTCACTTTTTTTTTTGCTACTGTATAGGAAGGGGTTTGTTAAACATTTTTGTAATAAACTTTATTAACCAATTTAACTTTCTTTTAGCAAAAAATCAAATTCTAAATTTCTCCTTAGCAAAGCTACGAGTGTTGCTAGGGAGATCCATCTCATATCCCACCTGTATTGCCAGAGGGGTGGTGTCATTTCAAATAGCTGTATCTCCAGTTTTATACCATCTATAAAGAAAAGCTTTATATCCTACCAAAATTGGAGCTAGCTATAACAGAAACAGAGAAATCACTAGTTAAATCAGCGTTGTGAATGTGATTATTATATGTATTATATGCTTCCATATCGGTAGCATATAAAAGCTGAGGCTTGCATTGCTAAGAACTTTAGAACTTGTTTTCTGCTCATAGAAAGTACAATAGGTTAATAATGTATATTACATGAATGTTCAGCAAACCTCTCCCTACACAATGGCAAAAAAACCCCAAAAAACACTTTAACCCCCTTGTGGAATTTTATTTAGCATATTGAGAAATAAAGATTACAATTAAATAACCTTATAAGTAATGTTCAGTTTGGTCCAGTTTAGGTATTAAAGGGGTTGTCCCCAAGTGTCCAATGACTGGGGCCCGATCGTTGGGTCCCCCAGTGATCAGGAGGATGGGGGATCGAAAGCCACCTTGGTCATCTTGTGAATGGAGTGCCAGTGTACTTGTGTGACTGGCGCTCCATTCACTTTTATGGGGGTGCGAGTGCATTACAGTCCCAGTAGCCCCATAGAAGTGAATGGAGTGCCGGTCACACAAGTGCACCATTGTTCCATTCACAAGGAGGCCTTAGGTGGATTTCATTCCCCAATCCTCCTCATCACTGGGGGGCCCAGCGTTAGGGGGCCCTCAGCAAACAGTCACTTGATTCCTGCCCTGTGGATAGGGGATACATGTCCATAACGGGACAACCCCTTTAAGGGTAACAGAGTAGGACCATTAATGGGTAGTACAAAACAAAAAAAAAATGGATATGTTCAAACTGTATGAAAGTTAGTAATGTGAGTGGTGCTATATATAGCATAGGTAGCTATGTCATTAACATAAAACCACATGATATATAAAAAATATGGATACTTAAAAGCAATACTCGATGTATGTTTATTTCTTACCTATAAAAAGGGACATCACAGACTATTGCATTCTTACTTATACTTGCTTAGTGGACAGCTATAAATGTTGAGCACAGTAGCTATTGACCTATAGGTATACTGCCATACTTGTGTTTGTGCTTTCATCTGCTAACATCCTCCCCTAATGGGTAGGAGCCAGCTACAAAAGGCTTGGATCATTTTGTTTCAGAACAAGTCCACTACCTATGTTCCAAAAGATGGATGTTCAAAGCCAAAGGTCAGCAAAGAAGATACAAGGTCCTTGACTGTATATTTGAGTTCCAAACACAGAAAATCATTCAACAAAGCCGTTATAAAACATATAAAAGAGCTGTACCAATTTGTCTTTGTCAAGCCACCAACACAGTCAGCAGGATGGTCCTGTGATTCCCAAGACAACTATATAAGTTCACCTCCTGCCCTACACTGTAAGGCAGATGTACATGGTTGAAAAGTGTCCTACAGACGGTCAGGGGAGCTTGAAAATATAAGAGAAATGTTACAGAAAATAACTATTATTATTCTCATTATTTTTGCATTATTTATCTTCTGTTTGCATTTTACATTAAACTATTTGCTATACATATTTATGCTCTCTGGAAAACAAAAGATATTTGCAAGACAATAGTTTCAAGAACGCTAACAGAATGGAAACGGTGTATAAGAAATATTAAAGACATCCTGTCCGCGGCCTAATAGTACCAACTGCATTATGGCACTGCCATCTTACCCACGAGCAGAACAGTGGTTGTAATATACAAT
This sequence comes from Leptodactylus fallax, assembly GCA_947044405.1. NCBI lineage: Eukaryota > Metazoa > Chordata > Amphibia > Anura > Leptodactylidae > Leptodactylus > Leptodactylus fallax. The sequence goes on along the minus strand of CAMRHE010000088.1, from coordinate 647,214 downwards.
GTCCAAATCTAATGGCAAACTTAGCCTAATAACTGCATGTACTTATTTATACACAGGCTAATGCATATATCCAAATACATTAATATGTGAAAGTATTAAATGAGATTCAAAATGAGAAGAGTAAAAAAAAACAGCAATGAAAAAATGTATAATTTATACATTTAACACATTAAATAGATGTTATATAACTCATACATATACCTGACCTATAACTCTATCACATCATTTAGGTACATTAAATGCCTTAAGAAAAATAAAATAAAAAAGGTACAGAAATATGGAGTTTCTTAAAAAAGAAATTGAAATAAATCAATCATTAATATATACTGCGTGAGAAAGTGAAGGGTGTGGTTTGGGAGAACAGGTATGTTTCAGCCAGGCAGTTAAAGGGTGTGTGGTAGATGCCCACAGCAGGGAGGTCACCTGACTAATTAAGGTCTGATATAGGCTGAGTGTCAGAACTAGATGTGGCACTACACTGAGGAAACTGACCTGTGTATCTGAACCTGCATCAAGGTAATTCTGTGCCACCCACTTGAAGTAACCAGTGCGAAAGTCTGGCAGCCAGACTCCTGTATAGGTAGGGTCTGTTTTTCTGTAAAAGTGAATAAACACCAAACTTGAGTGTGATCCAGTCTCTTTGTCCCTGTTTCCTGCACTGCTACCAAGCATCTACCTGAGCGGTTCCCCACATATGGTGGAGGATGCGGGCATAAGTGCAGTGAGACACACACGGGCTGCGTGTCCTGGTAGCTGACGGCGCTGAAATAGAGAGCCACAGCCATGGAGGAGGTTGTGAAGCAGCTGATACAGGCTAATGCAGCGCAACAAGAGACCAACCGACTCTTGGCCCAGCAGATGTCAATGTTGCTGGCCGCTCAGCAAAAGGCTGACCCACCAAAGCCAGAGCGGGACCTCAGGAAAGAGATCTGTAAAGCGTTGACCAAGATGACGGCAGAGGACGACATAGAGGTCTATTTGACTGGGTTTGAAAGAGTGGCCAACTGTGAGAGGCTTCCACGACACCTCTGGGCCGAGGTGTTGGCACCTTTTTTAGTCGCCGAGCCCCAGCAAGCCTATTTTGACCTAAGTAAACAGGATGCATGCGACTACCAGCAGGTGAAGGCGGAGATCCTGGCCCGACTGGGTGTGGACCACCACATTCGGGCTCAAAGAGTCCACAGTTGGGAATACCAGGAGGCGTTACCACCGAGGACACAAATGCACCACCTTGTACAACTTGTCCATAAGTGGCTACAGCCGGTGACGTTGACCCCAGCCCAGATGGTGGAGCGGGTCGTCGTGGACCGGTATCTGAGGTCTTTACCGGGTAAGATCCTGCAGTGGGTGGGGCATGGAGACCCAACTAACGCCAATGCATTGGTGGAGTTGGTGGAACGCTACTGGGCTACACAGTCCCTCAGGAAGGAGCCCCCCCAGATCCCACAAGTCCCCAGGGCCCGGAGGGCCAACATTCCTCGAGCTCCCCAAGATAAGATAGTGACCCAGGGGAGGAGGAGGGGGAGAGACTGTCATATGCTGGGATTGCCATGAACCTGGCCATATTACGGCTAGTTGTCCCCATGCCTTGGAGCCCATAGACTGCAGCCTGGGTCAGAGGGTGTCCCTCTATGCTGCCCCAGCCTATGCTGCTGCCACCTCTGACACTGCTGACGGGCGCCACCTATGCCAAGTGACCATGGCTGGGTGCCCAGTGGTGGCACTACTGGACTCTGGCAGTCGGGTGACCCTCGTTAATGGGTCCTGTGTCGACCTCAGGACTGTCACCGGATGCACAGTCGGGGTCCTGTGCATACATGCGATATAAGAGACTACCCGACTGTGATTGTTGCCATCCAGACCCCCTGTGGGGAGAACTGACACGAGGAAGGGGTTGTCAAGAACTTACCCCATGACCTCATTCTGGGACGGGACTTTCCCCTGTTTTGGACTCTGTGGCGGGGAAAGCAAAGAACACACCACCAGGAATACCACAAGTATTGTATGGTCAGGTCCTGGAGCCTGAACCCAATGACCGGGACTCTAGGGTTCCCGCTGTAGGGGTGACCATTTTAGGAGAAAATGGTAGCCCTGTGTTTCCCTTAGAGGTAATGGCAGGCGAAGCCGAGGAGGCTGGTACCGAACCTCAAATGTTGGACTTGGAGGTGTCCCGTGATAACTTTGGTTCTGCACAACTCCAGGACCCCACTCTGAAAAGGGCCTGGGAGAATATTATTGTTTTTAATGGTGTGTCTCAGCGCCCAGGCGCTGATGAGGTGTTCCCCCGCATGGCTGTCAACCAGGAGTTGTTATACCGAGTTGACAGGGTGCGAGGTGAGACCTTAGAGCAATTACTGGTACCCTAGCCTTATTGCCGGACGGTGCTGGAGTTAGCACATAAACATGTGCTAGGAGGACACCTAGGTGCCACAAAAACGCTGGACCGCATATTGCAGTGTTTTTATTGGCCGGGGGTATATCAAGAAGTTAAAGTGTATTGTTGGGAGTGTCAGTTGCATGCCCCCAAGGCACATTTTCGAAGTCCCCTGGTAACTCTGCCAATTATTGAGGTGCCCTTTGAAAGGATTGCCATGGACTTGGTAGGTCCTTTAGTTAAGTCCGCTTGGGGGCATCAGCATATTTTGGTAGTCATGGACTATGCTACCCGATATCCTGAAGCCATCCCACTACAGTACACGTTGGCGAAGTTGATTGCAAAAGAGTTGTTCACCATGTTTTGCCGAGTGGGTCTACCCAAGGAGATCCTCACGGATCAGGGTACCCCCGTTCATGTCTAAAGTCACCAGGGAACTATGTAAACTTTTTAAAATCAAACAGTTATGTACATCTGTTTACCACCCCCAGACAGACAGGTTAGTAGAACGGTTTAATAAAACCCTAAAAAGTATGTTAAAAAAGGTGGTAAACAAGGATGGAAAGGACTGGGATGTTTTGTTACCATATTTGATGTTTGCCATCCGTGAGGTACCACAGTCTTCCACTGGGTTTTCCCCTTTTGAGTTGGTCTATGGCAGACATCCTAGGGGTCTGTTGGACATTGCCAGAGAAACATGGGAGGCTCAAAGCTGGGTTTACAATAGGTCGGCGAAGGAAAGGACCTTTAAACCTGGTGACAGAGTACTCGTACTCATTCCCACAGTGGAGAGTAAGTTCCTTGCCAAATGGCAAGGACCCTATGAGGTGTTGGAGAAAATAAGGGAAGTGAACTACAAGGTTCGTCAGCCCGGTAGGAGAAAACCAGAGCAGATTTATCATGTAAACCTGTTAAAGGCGTGGAAAGACCGAGAGAGTCTGCTTACGGAAAGATCTCCGGCTAAACTGCCTCCTGTACTATCCCCACAGGCTGTGGTTAGGACTACAGAGGAAGCAGTAGGGGTAACAATAGCAGAGTCCCTCACGAGTTTGTAGCAAGGAATACAGACGTGTTCTCTGAGATACCCGGGTGTACGTCCATAATCAAACATGAAATTGTTACCGAGCCCCAAGTGAAAGTACGGTCGAGACCGTACTGAATCCCCGAGGCTCGTCGACAAGCCTTTTCGGAGGAAGGGCAGAAAACATTAAAATTACAAGTCATTGAGGAGTCCAAAAGTGAATGGGCCAGTCCCATTGTCCTAGTTCCCAAACCAGATAGGACGTTGTGTTTCTGCAACCATTTCAGGAAACTGAATGAGGTCTAAATTTGATGCCTACCCCATGCCACGGGTAGACAAACTTATTGAGAAACTGGGAGGGGCCCGGTACTTCACTATGATTGATCTCACTAAGGGATACTGGCAGGTACCCCTAACGGATAGCGCCAAAGAAAAAAACTGCCTTTATCACCCCTGAGGGACTTTTTCACTATCTTGTGTTACCATTCGGGCTCCACGGGACCCCAGCCACATTCCAGCGGTTAATGGACATAGTGTTAAAACCTCACAGAAGATACGCTTTGGCATATCTGGATGACACCATCATTTTCAGCAACGACTGGGGGAGTCACTTGCCCAAGGTACAAGCTGTGGTGAATTCTTTGAGAGCAGTTGGCCTGACCGCTCACCCCAAGAAGTGTGCTTTGGGGATGGAGGAGACACACTATTTGGGATATGTGATCGGCCGTGGTATAATCAAACCCCAGGTCAACAAGGTCGATGCTATCCAGAAATGGCCTCGACCTGTGAGCACCAAACAAGTTAGGTCATTCCTGGGCATTGTTGGGTATTACAGACACTTTATACCCAACTTTGCCACAGTGTCTGCTCCCCTGACGGACCTTCTAAAGGGTAAAAGGTCCGTTATGGTACAGTGGAATGACCAGGACGAATGTGCTTTTCAGGCGTTAAAGGTGGCCTTGTTTGGATCTCCTATCCTCATTATGCCCGACTTCAGCAGAGAGTTTGTGGTACAAAAAGATGCATCAGATGTAGGGCTGGGAGCTGTCCTGTCTCAGGAGGTGAATGGAGAAGAGCATCCAGTTACCTACCTTAGCAGGAAACTCACGCCAGCAGAGAAAAACTACAGTATAGTAGAGAAAGAGTGTCTGGCGATAAAATGGGCATTAGAGGTCCTGAGGTACTACTTGCTGGGGAGGCAGTTCCGTCTAGTGACCGACCACTCACCCCTCACTTGGAGGAGCAGATCCAAGGACAAGAATACCAGGATCACTAGATGGTTCTTGTCCCTTCAAAACTTTAGTTTCTCGGTGAAGCACAGAGCCGGGAAACTGCAAGGCAATGTGGATGCCTTGTCCCGGACTTATTGTTTAATGACTGGAGTTCGCCCCGAGGGGTCAGAACTGAGGGGGAGGGTATGTGAGAAAGTGAAGGGTGTGGTTTGGGAGAACAGGTATGTTTCAGCCAGGTAGTTAAAGGGTGTGTGGTAGAAGCCCACAGCAGGGAGGTCAGCTGACTAATTAAGGCCTGATATAGGCTGTGTGTCAGAACTAGGAGGTGTGGCACGACACTGAGGAAACTGACCTGTGTATCTGAACCTGCATCAAGGTAACTCTGTGCCACTCGTCTGTAGTAACCAGAGAGAGAGTCTGGCAGCCAGACTCCTGTATAGGTAGGGTCTGTTTTTCTGTAATTGTTAGTTCTCAGCCGAGAAGGGTTTTTTTTTGTTGTTGTTGTTTTCTGTAAAGGCAACCTGTTTATGCACCAAGTGAATAAACACCAAACTTGATTGTGATCCAGTCTCTGTGTCACTGTTTCCTGCACTGCTACCAAGCATCTACCTAAGTGGTTCCCCACAACTGTATAAGCTCAAAATAGATTGAAAGAAATGATAACTAGCCTTGCAATTATCAAGTCTTCATATAACTATGTTTTCATTACCAGAATACCAAGACTCCTTAACAGGGCTTTCCCAATTTAAACAATTATGTCATATATCATCTATAGGATATGCCAGAAATGTCTGATAGATGCAGGTCACAAATCTGGGACCCATACCTATATACAGAACAAGGGTGACTATCACTGTCTGAGGTGGCAACAGACTACTGCATCCAGATGGAGAATAAATGGAGAGATGGCCACACATGGAAAATCTGGTCTGAATATCATCTGTGTCTCCCAACCCAAACCTAGTCAGGAGACCCTTATCCGTTTCCGCCAAGTTATAGTGCTCAATAGGTTGTGGGTCAGAGGACATCTATTCTAGAGATAGATGCAGGTCTCAGAGATAAAAATCCACATCTAAGAAACATTTATGGTATATCTTGGGAATATGCCACGACTGCCTAAGATGGCAATAGTCTTAAGGCCATGAGCCATAAATATAATTTAATTTGTTCTCAAATATGCATTGACAAGTGCTATGGAGTATAACATGAATAGGGAGTGGGGTGTGGTCTGGCTACTGGGTCGCTAACCCTGTGGGCACTGTGTTGTGGTGGCAGAGGTTGCCATGTGGTGACGCACCCAGTAGAGTACGGACCTAGACAGAGATCACTGGGAAGTGCCTAGTGAGCTTATACACCTTGATCAAAATTGTATACTAAGAACCTCATGTTTATTTTGGTTAATTTTGCTTAGAAGCATAGCTCAGTATACAATACTGGAATGTGCGTTCATGTCTTTTTTCCTACACAACGTTAATTCAGGTAATGATAGACCATATGGAATAATATGGACCACAGTAACCTGAAACTATCACAACTTGTGGGATTATTGAATATCTATATACACACCACCTTTTTTCCCTGTGGCCTACTGAAAGGATAAAGTTATGACCCCCGATCACTAGCCACCCAACACTGCAAGCCACATCAATGCAATATCTTGCAAGTACCGTATGGCTCAAAGTCTACATGAGACAGGATGGGAATTGTTCTCAGTCCCCATACAGCTTATAATAGCTATAGACTATAACAACAGGAAGCTTGTCCCAACCACATTACAGCAAAGATGGGGCGGCCCCAACGCTACATGGTCAGACTTCAGGAATCCAAATATTCTGTGTAGGCCAAGCCTAAAAAGTTTTCAAAACTACATGTAATTTAATAAACCCTGAAACACTAAACTGGAGGAGCTCAGATGGAAAGTAGCTTTTTGTGCAGTATTTCATATTCCAAACCAGGGCTATAAATAATCTGAAACTTTGCATTATATTAAAGCAATAATCTATGCAGCATGTTCATTGGTCCAGATAGAATAGGCAACATTGTCTATGTAAAAGTGGACTCTAATGGATAAGTACAGTGAGTCAAAATTGGACAAGGAAAAACACAAGTGTTCACAGGATAAAAAATTAAAAGGGATCCTCATATATCTCTATGTTAATGCTCTGTGAGATTTACTGGTCTAATAAAATTTATCTGAAAGAAGAAAAAGAGCAAAACGAAATGATAAACTCCTGGACTGACTCCAAGCTAAAAGAATATATAACATCTAAATAGGACAGCTAAGCTATGACCTCTAGCCGCTCACTGCGAGCTGCAGGAAATCTCAACTCTATTTCATCTGAAAATGCTGAACTGTCTTAAGCTAAACCACAGCACTTTCTGTGGGTTCCTCGGGGAGACGTCCCCAGCGCCGGAAATTAATTGACTTAGAAAAGATCTCTCTGAATTTACCTGCGTGAATAGTGCTGTGAGGCAATTATTAGCACTTTTGTACTTACAATAAAACAATTTTCCACAACCTTGTCTGCTCATCTGAAGGGGGTATTTTTTTTTCTCGGCTCAGAGGTTTTCAGCTCGTGGTAAGATCCATTACTCAGTTGAGAACTGCTTAATACTGTGATCATAAATACAACTTCATATAGACTGGCTGCATGTGCTGGGTTTTAACCATTTTATGTTTCACGCAAGTATCTGCTGAGATAGGCTTTATATGCAAGCTTTACATGCATCCGCTACACGACAATAAAGGGGGGGGGGGGTCATTGTAAAAGTAAAAATATTTGTCACGTATAAAAGGAGTTTCTGGGCCAAACAACTTTTTTTTAAAAATGTACCTGCACCCTTCCTGCCCTCCACTGTTCCCCAACAGTTCCTGTCCCTGGGCTTGCCAAGTCCCTGCTGTTCTCTACTTCCCGGTCTCTCTCAACACACAGGAAATACCCACTCAACCAATCATATCCTTCAGCTAGAGACTGACTGAAGGGGCATCTCCTGTGTGTCTAGACAGGACTAGAACGTGGGGACCTGGTAGGTATCACAATGAGACAGACTTGAGATAGCTGGAGGAAAGTATGACTTTGGCCCCATTCAGACAGTATTCTGGTCAGTATTTTTATCAATATTTGTAAGTCAAAATCAGGTGTGGAGCATAAAAAGATAAATGTAATGTAAAGATCTGAAACGTTTCCAGTGTTAACTTTAATTCCTGGTTTTGGCTTACAAATACAGATGGAAAAAACAGAAATGGCCTCTAAATGGGGCCTTATTTGTTTTTGTTTTTGTGCCAATCTAAGCCCTTTTTTTAAAAAAAAAAAAATGCATGACCGGTAACACTTTTGGTATATTTTATTTCATGAAGAATTTAACCTACTAACGCTAGGTTCACACTAGCGTTTGAGTCTCCGTACGAGACTCGGTCCTACATTCCACTTAAAATCAGCAGAGATAAAAGTCCAGCAAGGAGGACTTTTCTCTCCTCCGCTCTTGGTGGAAACCCGGCGGACCTCATTATAGTCTATGGGGTCCGTGGGTTTCCGTGAGTAAACATTTTTTTAAGTGGATAGAGTTTCCGTCTTTTGGGTCCCCAAGCGGACCTGAAGGATTGAAACCTGAACGCTAGTGTGAACCTAGCATAAAACTGCTGGCTCCTGAGTTATATGAGCATGCTCTGTTAGCACATCTCCATCCATGCAGGAAAGAATGGGGTCAGTTTAATATACAGTATTGAATACTAAGACTATAGAACAGATCTATCAATGTAGTTACACCAGATTTCTCACCTAACTACACTGAAAAATAAGGTGTTTGAGCCTATGCGGTTTACGCAGAAAACAAGTGGCGAAGAAGTAGGCAGGGCTTCACTACAGCTTCATGATTCATTTGTTATCGTTTTTATCATTATTCTACTTAAAAAAGCGATAGAGTTCAAAGACAGATCAGGCCTGGCAACACCACATTTGCCAGTTTGTTCCCTGTTGACATTTTTAGTGCCTGAGAGATATTAGTGCATGGTCCACAAAGTGCTCCAAGTATTGATACATCTAATGATGGACACCAATGGATCCCGAGGGAGCCCAGTGACTGGGGAAATGGAGTCAGTCATGCTCTGTGTCATTTTGATGGACAAATAAGTCTTGCATTTGTGTACAATTTTAGGCAGACTCTTTGATGGAGGAATGTCCAAGCAAAGTGAGAACATAGCCTAACCCTGTGGCACAGAACTAGATAACAATGCAGCAAGTTATTAGTGTCAGTTAAACTTTACTACATCTGTATGATATGGGGGGGGGGGGGGGGGGGGGGCGGGGGGGGGGGGGGGGGGGGGGGGGGGGGGAGGGGGGGGGGGGGGGGGGGGGGGGCGGGGGGAGAACAAAAAAAGGATTTAAAAAGGGGGGGGGGGGCCCGGGGGGGGGGGGGAAAGGGGGAAAGGGGAATAAGAAAAGGAGGGGGGGGGAAGGCAGGCGGGGAAAAGGGATAAGGGGCGGCCGGCCCCTTGTAAAACCTAATGTATAAACAAGAGCGGGACAGAACATGTATATATGCACATATACAGTCATATAAAATGTTTGGGCACCCCTATTAATCTTAATCATTTTTAGTTCTAAATATTTGGGTGTTTGCAACAGCCATTTCAATTTGATATATCTAATAACTGATGGACACAGTAATATTTCAGGATTGAAATGAGGTTTATTGTACTAACAGAAAATGTGCAATATGCATTAAACCAAAATTTGACCGGTGCAAAAATTTGGGTACCCTTATCATTTTATTGATTTGAATACTCCTAACTACTTTTTACTGACTTACTGAAGCACAAAATTGGTTTTGTAACCTCACTGAGCTTTGAACTTCATAGCCAGGTGTATCCAATCATGAGAAAAGGTATTTAAGGTGGCCAATTGCAAGTTGTTCTCCTATTTGAATCTCCTCTGAAGAGTGGCATCATGGGCTCCTCAAAACAACTCTCAAATGATCTGAAAACAAAGATTGTTCAACATAGTTGTTCAGGGGAAGGATACAAAAAGTTGTCTCAGAGATTTAACCTGTCAGTTTCCACTGTGAGGAACATAGTAAGGAAATGGAAGACCACAGGGACAGTTCTTGTTAAGCCCAGAAGTGGAAGGCCAAGAAAAATATCAGAAAGGCAGAGAAGAAGAATGGTGAGAACAGTCAAGGACAATCCACAGACCACCTCCAAAGAGCTGCAGCATCATCTTGCTGCAGATGGTGTCACTGTGCATCGGTCAACAATACAGCACACTTTGCACAAGGAGAAGCTGTATGGGAGAGTGATGCGAAAGAAGCCGTTTCTGAAAGCACGCCACAAACAGAGTCGCCTGAGGTATGCAAAAGCACATTTGGACAAGCCAGCTTCATTTTGGAAGAAGGTCCTGTGGACTGATGAAACAAAGATTGAGTTGTTTGGTCATACAAAAAGGCGTTATGCATGGCGTCAAAAAAACACAGCATTCCAAGAAAAACACTTGCTACCCACTGTAAAATTTGGTGGAGGTTCCATCATGCTTTGGGGCTGTGTGGCCAATGCCGGCACTGGGAATCTTGTTAAAGTTGAGGGTCGCATGGATTCAACTCAGTATCAGCAGATTCTTGAGAATAATGTACAAGAATCAGTGACGAATTTGAAGTTACGTCGGGGATGGATATTTCAGCAAGACAATGATCCAAAACACAGCTCCAAATCTACTCAGGCATTCATGCAGAGGAACAATTACAATGTTCTGGAATGGCCATCCCAGTCCCCAGACCTGAATATCATTGAACATCTGTGGGATAATTTGAAGCGGGCTGTCCATGCTCGGCGACCATCAAACTTAACTGAACTGGAATTGTTTTGTAAAGAGGAATGGTCAAAAATACCTTCATCCAGGATCCAGGAACTGATTAAAAAGCTACAGGAAGCGACTAGAGGCTGTTATTTTTGCAAAAGGTGGATCTACTAAATATTAATGTCACTTTTCTGTTGAGGTGCCCATACTTTTGCACCGGTCAAATTTTGGTTTAATGCATATTGCACATTTTCTGTTAGTACAATAAACCTCATTTCAATCCTGAAATATTACTGTGTCCATCAGTTATTAGATATATCAAATTGAAATGGCTGTTGCAAACACCCAAATATTTAGAACTAAAAATGATTAAGATTAATAGGGGGGCCCAAACTTTTTAACACACACACACACCCCCCCCCCCCCCCCCCCCCCCCCCCCCCCCCCCCCCCCCCACCACCACCCCACCCACCCCCCCCCCCCCCCCAATAACAACCCCACCCCACCCCCCCCTCCCCCTCCCCCCGCGAGGGGAAGAAAAAAACACAAACCCCCCCCCCCCCCCCCCCCCCCCCCCCCCCCCCCCGCCTCCCCCCCCCCCCCCCCCCCCCCACCAGGACCGAAACACCCGCCCACCCCCCCCCCCACCCCCCCCGCCCCCCCAAAAACCCACCCCCCCCTTTTATAAAAACCGGCCCGCCCCCCCGCCCCTTTCGGAGGTGTGTACGTTTGCCCATTGCCCCAAACCCGGTAGACGCCGCCCTTGTCCACTGTACTAACAGGCGGCCATGTTTTCCTATGTTTTATATATGTCTGATATACTTACCTTACAATTTTTTTTTTTTTTTTTTTTAATATCAGTATTATTTTCAGCAGCTATAGTTCTAATAATGACAGTAATACTTATATGAAATTAGGCTTCCAATAACATAGCAATGTCTGGTCATGTCTGTATCAGATAATATTACCGAGCTGACACCTACAGGGAAAGTAATATACTTTACACATCATGCTAGATTCCTACATTTGCCGTGTAAGACTCAAGGAAAACTCCCAGAGACGTCCATAGTCCTGTAATTCCGGGAACCAAAAGAGTTCAAGCTATCATTTGTCAGGTTTGTATATGTCAGCAGTCTAGGCATCCAGTAAAAAGTAGGCATCCAATGAAAAAAAATCCAAAAAAATGTAAATCATGTGCTATTTGCACTTTAACATGTGAGCCTATGTGCAATGTGTGCCTTTTCAGATGGACAGACGTTTCCAATGTAGACAACTCATCTGATTCACTTATCAAGAAAACGGAGAAAGACTGATCATCCTGAAGTCAGACCCAACACTACTTAGGCCCCCTACACATGGAGTAGAGGAGAATATGGAGGTTGCACAGCTCCATAGCTCTCTACATATGGCATGAGAAGAAAGATGTTAAAATAATAAAAAAAAAACTTCTGTATGAAATTAGAGACCAAAGACGTACTGATAGGGAATGTACAGGGTGGGCCATAACACCCAGATAAAATGGAAGTGGTTGCTGATATCACCTTACCGTTTGTGGCATATTAGTACATGGGAGGGGCGAAACTTTTGAGGCCGGGTGACGCCCATGGCGGCCATCTGCAAAGACATCATCAAACACATGGGGAATTGCACAAGAAAAACAATGGTTTCTGGGTGTATCCATACTTATGGCCGACCCTGTAGATTGTGAGCGCTATACCTATGAAGGGACAGTAAAGGCCATATGCACCCAAATCAGTGCTCTATCACTGCCTTGAGCAGAGCAAAGCAATGCCATAATACCGCTACATGCATGAAGCCACAGAAATTATTCTGATTTTTCCATACCCAACCTCATCTGTATCTCGATTGTGCACAGTCTGTACAAGCGCCTATAAACCAATTCTGAATCAAAGTCTAAGGTTATCTCGACAATAGAGGAAATGTCTTCATTTTAGATCTTAGGTTGCGATTATTCTTATAACATAGAACAAAGATAAATTTTGGTGATTTTCCTCATTCTAATGGCAGAAGTTCTACCTTGAGAAAGACATCTGAATCTAAATACATATTGGGAACATCAAACATCCATTTGTTCTCTGACTCACCTGTGTGTATTCGCAGAGCTGTATCTTAGGATAGCAGCACATAGTCATACACACATGCCGTCACCAGCATATACAGGTATACATCTGTGTGTGTGACTAAACAAAAATGTTTTGCCAGAAACAAAATCTGTCTTTAATCGTCCTCCCCATCTGCATGGCATTATGGGCATGTAAAACAGATGTAACCTCATTACATTTTCATTTAAATTGCTAAGTAACTACTTAAGTAAAAAAGCTAGCATAACATACAAACAAGTTAACTTAATAACCCATCAGAAGGAAGAAAGAAAGCAGCTGGACAAGCAGTGGGGAAATATCTGAGCGATGACTGGAGGAGGAGAAGATTCTCTAATGTCACCGCCGTCCCCAGAAATACTGATGAACAAAATCCTAATATGCAGCCATTTTGCATGGGGCCGGCAGACAAAACAATGCCTTACTATGTCTTTTGTCCACTGAGACAATACGGATTTCTTTCACAAGTTAGAGACAGAAAATCTTTTCAGAAGATATTGATTTGGTGTAAAGCACAAGAAAAAGGGTTTGTAACATAGATCTGAATAAATCTCAGGGCCACGCCATATGTTTTTAAGTGACCTCTATGGAGGACATTATAAACATGTTAGCCACTGAAAAGCTTAGCACTTGTTCTCTAGTTGAGGAGACAACAGCAGATGATTGAACTAGTTAAAGTGTAACGTCTGCCAAAATAAATAAAAAAAAAAAAAATTCCAGCTGTTCCTGGGGTTTGCACCATTTTTGCACTCTCTTAAAATCTTAGTTCCCTAAACCCTAAGACCTCAGAATTTCCGAATGCATGGTGCTGGCACGGTGCTGGAAAGGGAGTATTTCTTTACAAAGACGACCGACTCATTTTGGCCTACAGGATGAAGAGCTATTCACATTTTTGCATCACTGTAACTCCAAGAACCATAACTTTTTTTTTGGCTGACATTATTGTGTGTTAAGATTTATTGTTTTCTGATATATTACTGTACATGAAGTAGTTAATTTATATTTTTGTTAAGCATAAAATGCAAAAAATTCAATTCCATCCTTTTTTTTTTGTTTCTATTTTTTCAGTGTGTCTTTGGACACTTTTTAAGTTAATTATTTTTTAAGTTAATTGTAAGGGTTTTAACAATTTAGGGGATAGATAATATAGGAATTTTTATGGATTGTTACTAATATTTTTCAAAAAATAGTGTTTTTGTTTATTCTTAATCCCATAGAGAAAGCTGCACATTAATGAGGTCTTGTTGATTAAATAAGACATATTTCAATGAAATTGTGAATTTGGGCACAGTTATACCACCACCTCCAACAAGTCAAGCTCTTTACATTAAAGGAGATTTCTGGGAAAAAAAATATTTTTAAAAAAGGTCTGTTAGTGCTGTTAATGGGTTAATAAGTGCGCCCAAATACCTTTAGCAGTGTTTTGAGCGAATTCGGGGGTTTCTCTGTGAGCTTCTAGCATCATCTGCATTTGTTTACATGGGTAGCTTCCTGCTGTCTTAGCCTACAACTGCCATAATGCATTGCTGTTCACTCAGATCCCCCCCTCTTACTCCCTCCCCCACAACCCCCCCGTTTCCCTAGCTAGCTCGTAGACTACTAGTCCTACCTACCTAACTCAGTCCCCCAACCCCCTCCCCACCCCATCATACTTACCTGTCTTCGGTGCCGCTATCTCCCCTTCTGCCCGCGCAATAGAGCTGTTCTACTGCACATGCATGGGAGGCCCGCTGCATTCCATTCACTTCTGCTGGCGTTCTGTTGCCCAGGCTCCCCTGGAGGAAGTGACACCCAGCAGAATAAGAGGACATGAAAGCAAATGAGTATGATGGGGACAGGGGTGGTTGGAGAGGAGCATTTGTGACGTTCTGTTTCCGGAAATGGGGAAACGGAACGTCACCGGGAAATCAGAAAATGTGCCTGGGGCAGTCACATGACCGCCCCAGGGATATGGGTAATTATACATTTTTTTAAAGGGAGTAAATTAGAAGTTAGGCGGGGGGAGGGGCTTTAGCTTATTGTTAAGTTTTTAGTTTATCCCTTTGATTAATAGCTGTTGCTCCTCTGATTCCAGCACAGTTGGAATTTTTTCTCTAGCTCCCACCATTCCTGAGCAATCAGTGCTGTTAGTTTTGATGCCTGATATGCTATTTGCTATGCTCTGTACTGCCAAGAGGGCGGAGTCAGTCAGAAGCAGGCAAGGGGTGTGATTCTGAGCTCTAACACTGGCTGCCTCCGATTGGAGCTCTGAATCACACCTCCACCAGACACTGCCCTTCTGACATTACAGAGCTTAAATAGCACATTAGCCACCACAACTACCTGCACTGATTGCCAAGGATGCTCGGTTGTCCTCTACTAGGCTGCAGTTGAAGCCTTAGTTTGTCAAAACAATATTACAACCCATAATTTATTATAATTATTTATAATTAACTGATTAAGTGACCTCTGAAGGCAATAGATTGCAGTGGATTTTATTTAGGGGAATCAGAGTATAGGGGGCTGAATCCTTTTGCATGTCACACTTTTCAGATTTTTATTTGATTAAAAATTTGAAAACCATGTATCATTTTCCTTCCACTTCACAATTATCTGCTACTTTGTGTTGGTCTACCACTTAAAATCTCAATAAAATACATTTAAGTTAGTGGTTGTAAGGTGACAAAATGTGAATAAGTTCAAGGGGTATGAATACTTTTGCAAGCCACTGTAGGTCACCAATATCAGATCAATGAAGATTCAATACCTGGCACCCCCTGGCATCAGCAGCAGATATACAGATAATGGAACAGGAAGAGGACAGCTCTATTCTCTGTGTAGTGGTCAAACCAGGGTACTGCAAATCAGCTCCCATTCATTTGAATGATACTAAGCTGCAATGTCTCAGTTCAGTCACTACACAGAGAAAAGAGCTGTCTGCTTCCTGCTCCATTCTATGTATACTGGATGATAAGAAGAACAGATCGGTGGGGATGCCAAGTGCTGAATCCCCACCAATCTGATTCTGATTACCTGTCCTTAGGATAAGTTATCAATATTATTAGCCTAAAAAATCCTTTAAAAGCAACGGTTTTGAATTTTTTTCCCTTCTAAATAGATGTGAACAAGCATTCACCACTGTGAATTTGTTACAGATAAGTTCTTGATAGCGTCTGGATTTTAGAGTCAGCGGTTAAATATTCATTGTCTCCTATAAGACAACTGAATTACACTAAATGCTGTTGACATCCGTTGTAAAACATTGAAATACAAAAATACTCTAGGACACGCCAAAATTATGTTGACATTTTTTTTTTTTAACCACAGAACTTGAGGACAAATGAAGTTCTTTAATTAAGAACATTTATCTTGGGGACAAGAACATCAGGTTTTGTAGAAAGAAGAGCCTACTAATATGGGGACAGATGGTATAAAGACTCATGGGGTTTATGAGTGACCCACTGAAAAAAAAAAATGATGTCACAGATTTACGAAGGTTTCAGAGAATGGCACTGAAGTGAAGCCAAGAACAGTTTTGTATTCTAATTTTAGATGAGCTTCATTACCCATATAATGCAAAACAGACCTTCTTGCTGGGAAAGAAAACCACAAACACAATATTTTTAAACATATTCAACCAATTTTACAGTTGGATATTTACATTTTATACACATTTTAAGAGCTTAAAACATTTAACTTTCCTTCAAAACATGAAAAACGACGAACTATTGAATACAGAAGATGAAATAAAAATGCCTGCTTAATGTATGTACATATATTAAATTGCAAAAACTCCAGCTCAAGGACCTTATTCCTCCCGCCCACTTTTGTATCTATTGCTGCCAAAGTTTAGTTGGTCTTAATTTACGTAAGAATGGTTAGAATTATCGGGCTAGACAACACATTTGTTGCAAGACTAACAATAATATTACTTCAAAAACAATAAAGGTTTGCAGTGCTGTAGGAATGATGGGAGGGGAAATACAATGTTTTTGGTTGTTTCAGCCACAGATAGTGGGATGTCGCAAACAAGGAGTCTGATATTTTCTATGAAAACATTATCAAAACTACTTTATAACCTTCCAGGCAAGATTCAATGAGAATTCGGACATGTATGGACAGGTTTATATCTGTGATTCTCAAACTATGAAGTGTCCATATACTGGTTATAGGGGTGGTCTAGCCTTCCCCTAGCTGCAGCTATCTCTGGATTAGCAACACAAATGTGCTTATTTTAGTTTAATGAAACCCTCGGGTTGACAATAAAAGTGTTGTAATACATACCTTTTAATCCATGTGGTGCACTTACTTAGATTCCTAGCCCCTTCTTCATTCTTCTAAATTACCCACTAACTTCTCAAACTACTCCCTATTTTTCTTAATATGGTCTCTGTCTTAGATCATAATAATTTAGATTAGACAGCCTTAAACTGTACCAGATTTATCAAAGTCTCTAATGCCGTTTTATAGATCTTGCACATCTTTAGACTAGTTAAGCTAAATTTATACTACCAATTAGTTTGCTTAGTTTCAGCCAAAATTTTATGACAATTTTGGAGCATTTTGTTACATCTTAGCCAAGCCCATTTGCTGCTAATCTGAACCCACTTGCCTACCCAAAAGATTTTCTCTCAAGCTAGATGTGCCAAAATATAAGTCAGAAATACAATAGTAAATGTGGGCTACTGTGCTTTGGTAGTATCAAATACTTTGCCCTGCTGGTCCATCCAACTGCAGAGTGTAGTGTCTACGCGTTATGAGTGTACACAACACCCTTAATCATGATTAAGGGTGTTGTGTAGTCTCAAAACGCATAGGCATTGTATGCCTAAATATAGATTTTAAAAAGGACCTGTCACCAAGTACAAAAGGCTAAATGCCATACCTCATTTGATTGCCACTGTGCCCCACAATCTGGTGGGGTTTTTTTGTTTTATTTTTGAAACCATCCAACCATTCAAGAAATATGGCTCCTCAAAGGTTATATATAGACTAGCTATTAACTACCAAATGGGTGATTCGCAGATAAAATAAAATGTTACCGCCCACTTGGTGAATAAGAACTAATTTAAATATAACCTTCTAGTGGCCATATTTTGTGAATGGGAGGATGATTTATACAAGGGTAGAGCTCCAACCATTTTAGATATACATCATGCATTTATTGTAAGATTTTTGTTGTGAATTTTTTTTGTGACCACTCATGAGGCCCAGGTATAAACAATATTTGGCTGGCCTGCATTTCTTAATAGTGCAATCTACAGGTGATACACATTTTGGTGAAGTACTGTGGAATAATGTGAGACTGGAGTAGTTAACTATTGGAGCACAACTAAATTGCTAGGACTTTGTACATAGACATTTTGCTGACTGTTTCCAATAGCAACCAACAAGATTGTAAATGTAATTGTATGTCAGTATATAACCAGGGCTGTGGAGCTGGGGGCGGTTACTGAATCAGACTCCAAAATATAATGATCATTTTAAATTATTTGACATTTATTGATATTGTATAGTTATTTAGATGAATATTTGGTTGCATATTTCCTTTCATATGAATTTAATCACTAGCTTTTTTCCTGAACTGGAGTACTTTGCCTACCAACATAACAACCCTGTATAAAACACCAGCAAACATGAGTGTTTAAAAAAAAATATTCAGACCTGCTAGACAAGTGGGTGTGCATTAGCAGGAAAGGGGAATGGCTAAGATGTGACAAAATGCTCAGAACTATGCCAACTAATTAAAAACTTAGAAAAACCAGTCTAAGGCAGGGTTCACACTACCGTTGATGTCCGTTCTGATAGTGTCTGTTAAAAAAAGAAAAAAAAAACGGACACCTATCATAACAAACATTAATGGACACTAACTGATGTTAATGTGTCCGTTATTTTAACTGATCCAATTAATGGATTAGTTAAAAAAACGGACACATTAGCATCAGTTAGTGTCCGTTTTTTTTTAACACTGTCCGGTTTTTTTTTTGTTAGTTTTTTTTTTGCTTTCTGAGCATGCGCAGAAAAAAAAACTGACATAAAATAACAGACAATAACTGATGGCTATCAGTTACTGTCCGTTATAAGTCCGTTACCCATAGACTTCAATGTTAAAAAAATAACGGACACTTGCTGTCTGTCAAGAATCCATTATTTCAAACAGACAAAAAAGTCCTGCATGTAGGATTTTTTGTCTGTGAAAAAAATGGACTTCTGGCGGATTGGGTGTGAACGGACACAATATAAAAACCCATTGAAATTTTAACGGATTTCTGACGGTTCAGCTAGTGTCCGATGCTAAAATCTTGTAACGGACAATAACAATGGACACTACTGACAGTCACCAACGGCAGTGTGAATGCTCCCTAAGGATGAACCAGGTTTATCAAACAGCATTACATGGGTATTGTCACATCTGACTTTCGTGGCTGAGACTGGAATAACAGTCTGTCTAAGTGGCTTGAGGTGGCCAGGAGTACTAAAACAACTCACCAGGCTGTGTTACACTGTTCACGTAACTCCCACAGAAGAGTATGAGACCTGCGGAAACAGTGTATGTGCTATGACGTTTCCACAACTTCTTTTACTCTCATGGGAACTAGCTGAAAAAAGTCAGGCCATGAAAGCAATATTCTGGCAGGAAAAAAAAAAATACAGACTAAGCTTTAAAAAAAAAAAAAAAAAAAAAAAAGCAGAACTATATCCTAGCCAACACACAAAAGACACCAGCACAGCTAAGCTTTGGCTAAGGTGGGTCACTGCAGCCAGTGACTGGCTGAAGACATGGTAAACAGCAGAAAAGCAGCGATGGGGTTAGGTGAGGTATGTACAGGTTCTTTTTTCTTTCTGCTTCAAATTCCCTGCCAGGGGAATGTTGAGGTTAGTACGGCTTCTTTTTCAGATCGCTGGGTCAGAGGGGAGCCACATCATGCGGCTCCCATAGCTGTGTATGCAGCACTCATTGAGTGCTGTGTACACAGTGACTGGGGAGGCAGGGACGGTAATAAACCATCCCTGCCTTCTCTAGGGGAGCTCCGGCTGTGGCCGACTCCCTGTTTCTGCAGCTGCACGATTTCGTGCAGCTGCTGAAAACTGTAAGGACATACCGATACATCTTTGCAGAACAAGACAACCACTTCCGGACGCAAATACTCTATGGGCAATCCGGAAGTGGTTAAGGACCTGAAAGGTGTTCTTGGTGCATCAAATAAAGCTTATTAGTTGTATAATGATAAGGTTTTCTAATATATTCTGTATCAGGATCTTGTGGTATCATTACATGGTAAAAAAATCATGTTAACCAAAAATTAGATTGGTCATGGAATAGATGCAAATATGCACCTCACATCACAAGACACAGCTCTGGTGAGACTCAGGCTATTGCCCCACTTTGTGGAAACGCAGCATTATTTATTGCAGATTTTGCTGGTTTTTTTTAGCCAAATTCAGGAGTGGCTAGAAAAGGAATGAAAAATATAAAAGGAAGCACATTCCCCTTCTGTTAAGTCGTCTTCTGACTTTGGCTAAGAAAAAAAGCAGCAAAATTTGCAACAAAAAAAAACGCAGCATTTCTGCAACGTGGGGCCTTAGCCTAAGGCTGAAAACGCATTCTGAAAACGCAGTGTTTTGGCCGCGGAGGAAATGCTGCGGCAAAAAATGGTGCATTTTATAGCACCTGCAAAGTGAATGGAATTCTGGCTAATCCCATCCACACACTGCAGAAAAAAATCTGCAGCGGAAATCGCAGCATGTCAATTATACCTGCGGAGACACTGGCGTTTTCCGTATAGGTATAATAAGGACAGAAAGTCAGCATAGGAAAACTCTGCGAAAATGCAATGGAAAAAACTGTGTAAAAAAATGCAATTTTTTTTGCTGCTACATCGCTACATGGAGCCTTAGTCTAATGGGGTTTTTCTAGTTTATAAGATTGATTACCTATGCTTAGGATAGGACACTAATTGAAAATTGGCAAGGGTCTGACATCCAGGGCCTCTGTGAATCATCTGTCTGAAGAGACTACAGCATTCAGATGAGCACTACAGCCTCCTCAATAAAAACCAAGCACCCTACATTGTACAGTGCGTGTGCTTAGTATTGCAGCTCAGTCCCATTCACTTGCATGGCATTGAACTGCAAACAGGTAACATGGCATCATAAGGTTTGTGAAGTGGAAGGATAGGTCAACAATCTTAGAAGCCTGGGAAACCTCTGTAACAACACAAAGTCCGACTGTTTCACACATGTCCATTAACATGATTGTAGTTTTGCATGTAAAACTACCACTATTGATGGCAAAACCAATGTGGCCAATTTAAGGGGTTTTCCTGCCACAAAAAAAAAGAAAATTAGCTGAGAGCTGGGTAGGATTAAAGGGATTTTCTGGGCAAAAAATGTTTAAAAAAGGTCTGTAAGTGCTATTAATGGGTTAATAAGTGCACCCAAATACCTTTAGCAGTGTTTTGAGTAATTTCTGTGTTTCTCTAGGAGCTCCTGGAATATTCTGCATTTGTTTACATGGTGTAGCTTCCTCCTGCCTTAGTTAATGCATCATGGTACTTGTAGGCTGACTTGCACTCTCCCTCTCACTACCTCCCACTCCCTCTCACACCCCCTCCCTGTCTCTGTAGCTATCATGCCCACTACTAGCCCTTCCCAACTAACTCCCACGCCTGCGCAGTAGAGGTGGATTGCCGACTGCAGAGCACAGAGCAGCGCTGGGACTATTGTGCGCGCCAGCAGAGTCAGAAAAGAGGGAAGAGCCATCCCGCAGGAGGAAGTCTGAAAGGAAGACAGGTAAGTATGATGAGGAGGAGGGGCAGGAGGAGTATTAGTGATGTTCCGTTTCCGGAAACGGGGAAACAGAACGTCACCGGATAACCAGAAAATGTCCCTGGGGCGGTCACATGAGTAAATGGGTAAATATAAATTATTAGAAATAAGGTGGGTGTTTAGATTAGAGTAGGAATTACATTTTATCCCAGACAACTCCAATAAAATAAAAAAGCATAAGTGTTTCCCAGCAGTAAGGCTCCAGTTCTATCCATCCCAAGCTCCAGCATGATGTGAATAGTCCCCTAGGTGGGTGCTGCAGCCAGTTACCTAAGCAGTCACCTGCCGTAATTACACTTAGTTTTTTTCTCACCTTTGCTCAGGTAATTTTTTTTTTTTTTTTTTTGGGGGGGGGGGGTTTAACAAGCTATTTGAATATAGAAGCAGCAGCTGGATCATGTGCTTTTACCCTAACTGTATTAGATTTGCATTGAACCTAACAACTGTTTGATCATATAACCAGGACAGAGCTTAATCCTTTGGAAGAAATCAAAGATGGTTCTCTTTGACAGGAAGCAAAGATTTTGAAAAAAAAAAAATCTAAGAGTTCAAGTACACAATATGAGAAAATTGTATAACTTGTCATCACACAAACTATAATACTAGACAACCCAGTCAGTCTGAATGCCTGATAACTGAATCAGCCATGGCACGGAAAAATATTAGTAATAGATTTCTGCAGACGTCCTGTACATGCAAAAATAATCAGGGATGTGAATGCATTCCCCAGGATTCCTTGTACAAACCAGATTTGTGCACTGACACAGAAGGTACGGGATTAAAACAGTGAACCAAGTAACTAAAGGACAGATGTGTGTAGGTGGGAAGAGAGTGTTAGTACATATCATAGGCACTAGCCCAAAGACCTTGGAACATGCTAGTCAGAGTCATGTATCACAGTCAAGAGACAAGCTCCACAATAATGCCTTACAGATCCCCATAGTAGGAGACAGTGATGAGTTGTTACAACAGGGGGTGGCATACTATATCACTATAGTAGGAGAAACTTGTAGGAAAAGTATCTGATCTGTTTATATCCGACTAGACACAGTTTGTTTGTGGCCATCACAACAGCTATTATATCTTTCGACAAGTCTGCTTTTCCAAGCAAGGCTTCTGTTTGTAACAATGTTTGCTTCTCAGCAATATAAAGTAGGACACGCTTGAAAACGAGATGTACATCTTAATGTAACTTCCCTTAAGGAGCATATTAAAATAATATATACGCGATCAGCTGGAAAACCAGTTGAATTCCAAGCCTTACGTGAAAGCGAGAGATCGCTGTAAATGATATGTATATGTTGGTGCTGATAGGATCCTCTCTGCTCCGCTCGCCCTCTGCTAAATTAATCCAATTATTCAAATGCCACTGACAGCTGTCAGCAGACGTCTCTCTGGGTTGGGCCAAAGTGTTAAAAATTAAAACTGTTTTTATTTCGTTTAGTTTCTCTGCCTTTTTAATGTAAAAGCTGAAGCCTGGACAAAAAGTTGTGGGAGTTGACGGCGGGGCAGTACCACTCTGCCGCTGCTGTCGGACATGCATAATTTACTTTGGAAATTTGAGACTGTCTTAAAATATCTCTAAAATATACATGTAACATATGCTAATTGAGCAGCAGTGTCTTGTAAGCTTGAGTCACTAGGTAATGTGCAAATGTTGCCAAGTGCAATGCGCTGTGTGTAATGGGATTATATATGAAAAGGAAGTGGTGCTGCCCCCCGGCTTCCAGTCCTGAGCTCTGGCCAAACTGACAGGCCTAAATCCCAGCTACATTTAACATGGGCTTCCCGTGGTGAAGACAGGCTGTTCTTAGAGTCTTAATTACATCCCAGCTGACCTGCAGGCCCTGCCAAAAGCAAGCAATCTGGTCTGTAGACAAACTGGAAAAAAAGAGGTTTTGTGTTAAGATGGGATCATGGGACAAGTAAAGGAGAGGTGAGATTAAATGATCTAGTGAGAGTTTTTAGAATCCTTGTGTTGCTGAAGGGGTCTGGAGAATATTGTGCACAATAGCCGGGAGAGAAACTAAAAAAAGAAAGGCGAGACGTGGGCCACAGCAAAATGGTTCAGACTCAATAAGCAAACAAACAAATAGTTTACAGTAGGGATAGGGACAGTAAGAAAACTGGCGCATTAAGTGGCAGCAAAGGGACTGGCACAACAAAAACAGGGCATCAAGGGTGAAGCATCTAGGATGAGCCTTTCATTGTGAAACCTCAATTGAGGTTTAGCAGACTTTTTTTTTTTTTTTTTACTAGTACACTATAAGATACCACTTGAAATATACAGCTCACTTTACATCATACGGGATAACAAATACCATAAAAACAATGGAAACACTGTACCCATAATGCTCCTACTATATAAGTCATATCTGTTAGTTCCCATAAATGCTTGAAATTTCCTACTGATGTTGAATCCACCTTTCTGTGTGTGGTATACTATATATATATATATATATATATATATATATATACACACACATACACACACTATATATATATATATATATATATAAAACACACATACACACACACTGTGTATTCACACACAATACTTGCAGATATGAATATACCCTTAGCGGATATCTATAGCATACTGTACAGTTTGGCTTTGTCTGTACATTCAATTTCATCTACAATATGCCTCCTGTGACAACTCTAAGGTCTAAGGTTACTTTCACACCAAGTATCCTTTTTGCAGACTATAAAACAGCGGACATGGCACATCCTAGTGTATTTCTGTGTGCCTTCCGTTTTCTTTTTTTTTGGCCACAAAAATAAAAAAAATGGATGCTGTCTTATTTTTTCTGTATCACCTAGAATGTATCTGTGAAAAATGGACAGAACATGGATGACTTTTTTCATAAACCCACAGACTTGAATATTGTCTCTCATTCCATTCCATTAAAAAACAATGGACGCGTGAATGGCTCCATTGGCTATAATGGGTTTGTGTGCTGTTCGATATTTTCACGGATAGCACACAGATACAAAAGTAGTTAGTGTTAAAGGGCCATTGCAAAAAGCTGGGTTTTTGTTGCAGATTTTGCTGCGTTCTTGAGCCAAAGCCAAGAGTGAGAAATATAAATGCTTCCTTTATATTTGTCATTCTTTTTTAAACCACTCTTGACTTTTGCTCAATGTGTGGCCTCAGCCTTTGGCTCCTTTTTATTCTATATTAATGAAATATAAAGAAAATTAGGAAAACTCTTGTTAGCAAATGACCTTTAGTAAAAAAAAAAAAATAAAATAAATCCTTTTAAAATATTTACCAAAATATAATGTAAAATCTAATACACCCCCTTCAACCAAATAAGAGATGTCAATAATAAGGACCTTACAGGACAAAAAGTTATTGACTGGTGGTGACCAGAAAGGTCCACAATGATCCTTGAACTCTACAGGAGATTAGTAGGCAATAGGAAAGGCCAAAGGACAAGTCATGTTGGTTGGTCTATTATAATTACAGATGAACAGCAGGCCCCTTAGTGCAATGGCAGATAATAGTATCATATGTTCATTTGGCTAATGAGTACATTGAGAGCTTTCCAACCAAGTCCTACATTACAAAAGTTGGAAAGAATATCACACAGAAAGGTAAATGTTGATCATAGTGTATGTGTAATAAAATATATACATATATATTTTGTACATTTTTATGGGATGGCTATAATTCAAGGCATTGCATTAGATAGGAGTAGACTATATGTACAGTATGTGTAGCATAAGTAGAGAACAGTACACATAGTACAGATATAGTACATAGAGAGCAGTACAGTACACATTACAAAATGATAGCAGTACAGTACATGTAGAGAGCAGTACGGTATACATAGTACATATAAATAGCAGTACTGTACATGTAAAACAGGTAAAAAGAATGCAGTACATGTAGGGAGCAGTACAGTACAAGTAATACAGACACAGAACAGTACAGTACACGTATCAGAAACTGGTGGCAGTCTCGTACGTGTAGTACAGGTAGAAACCAGTATAGTGCATGTACTAGAGGTGGAGAGTGGCACAGGACATGTATGATAACCACAGTGCAAAAGAGTACACTTATCACAGGTACTGTAGATAGCAGTACACTACATATAGTACAAGTAAAGTGTAGTACAGTACTTAGGGCACAGTGATAAATATTATGCAGCTTTCTTATAAAATATGTACTTTGCAGTTTTCAAGATCCATGCTTGATGTCAGTAAATGGAAACGTTGTTTATTTTCACCCTGGCCAAGTGCATCTCACACAAGTGCACAGCTTTATAGTGTGTCATATCTTTCTCTTCTAATGGGCCCAGCACGTGTATGACCAACACATTATTAACTCAGATTTATTGCTGGTATATATCATACACATCTGACACCTTCATGGAGTTTACGCCAACCGCACATAGGCTTAACCAAGACTAACCCTTTCAAACCTGGTCAGCAGTTTTTGCACACTAGCGTTTTACACTGAGTTTCAAAATGTTGACAAACCTGTCGGGGGACATAAATAAAAGAGAAATCTTTACACAGAACATTAAAAGCAAATTACAGAACAGAGAACCCACAATTTCATCACAATTTGTAGCTTTGGAGGGTAACAAGAGTCTATTTTCTAGCCTTCAGCAACAATTTAGAAAGCCAGTAATTCCTTCAAAGAGGACATCTACGGTGTAGAAAGGAGTTGTTATGCAGGAAATAAATTACATTACAGAAATAGAATGTTGTCCAAACAATGTGATTTATTATGCTCGCTTTTTATTGAGTTTGAAGAACTCCTCCAAACTATGAAGCAGAAAAGACAATAACGTGAAATAGATTTCTTCCTTGTATTCTGCCTCCTTTCCCTGCTCAATAAATAAAAGGATATGCAAAGCATCATATTTTCCAAAGGGTAAGAAAGGCTTATTCCTCCCTCAGAAGAATATTACTTTATATTGTAATAGGATTTTCTAACCTTAGATTTCTTCTAAAAAAGAAGAAACAACTATTTTTGTCATCGTTTTTGCTTTTTTTGTTATGCCAAGGCAGGCATCTTCTACAACAGAAGACACTGGATACTGAACCTTGGTAAACTGACCATTAGAGTAAAGTTAGCCCTTTAGGCCCCATGCACACAACTGTAGTTGTTTTCAGTATATTGTACACAATTTCAGATAGTGTACAGTCCCAAACACACATCCATAGTTTTTACTTGTCAGGCGTCCAGCTGTACAAACTAGACAAAAATTATGGAGTAGGTCCTATTCTTGTCCGTATTTGCAGCACACACTCAAAGATACAAGTGTAGGGGATCACACAGTCTTTTTGCAGATCCATGATTGCGGAAGGCATACTGATGCAAAGTGGACATGGTTTTTTTGCGGATTGAGGATCAGTTTTTATACAATCTTTGGATTGGCCATCAACTGGTGGGTGTCAGAATACTAAGCAATACGGTCAATAAGCTGAAAGAGTGGCTACAGCAGTAATAAGTGCTCTATCAGTGTTTACCCAGGCACAGAACCCTACCTTTAGTGGTGACTGTGCCTGATACTACAGTTCACAGCAGAATACCGCTCTCCTACTATTCCAATTTCATGACTGCCAGCCATTTCCTGTGTGTTTAAATAAACAAGGAAGAAGAGACCAGCAGGGACCCAGGAAGTGCTGAAATGGGAGTAGCGGGGATCAGTGAGTTGAGTATCATTTGTTCTGCTCTTTTATCCCATATTTTAAAAGAGAAGTTACTGGCTGTATAAATCCCTTAAAGTGTTGATAAGTTCTTCAATATATTTGCTTCAATGTCTATGTTTTAAAAATAAGAGCTTCAAATTGCATACACAGCCAACTGCTACCACTAGAGGGAGCTCATGAGTATACTGCATACTAAATTATTATTAAGTTCAGTGGATCGCTTCCTCTTGTGATAGTAGTGAATGGTCACAGTCACATTATGAGGTTAGAACACAACAATACTCTAGTACATATGTACATGGGTGCATTTACCAGAGTACCAAACACGTCAGGTGCTATGGGGTCTAACAACTACTTTACATGGACATTATAATGCCTGCATGTGACATCATTATAATTATTTTATTCATATGCTGTGATGTCACAGTGCATTCAGATTTTTTTTGTTTGTATTATCTGTGTATTGTGACCTCACAATATTTATTATCTCTGTACTGTGATATCTCTGTGTTCATTATTCCTGTACTGTGACATCACTGTGTACATTATCCCTTTACTGTGACATCACTGTGTGCATTAGTCTGGAACTGTGACATCACTATGTGCATTATCCCTGTAAAGTGACCTCATTGTGCATATTATCCCTTTACGGTGACATCTCTGTGTTCATTATTCCTGTACTGTTACATTACTGGGTTTATTATTTATGTACTGGAATATCACTGTGTGCATTATGCCTTTACTGTGACATCACTGGGTACATTACCCCTCTACTGTAATATCACTGTGTGCATTATCATAGTACTGTGATATCATTGTGTGCATCATCCTGAAACTGTGTTATGACTGTGCGCATTATCCTGTTACTGTGACATGACTGTGCAAATTATCCCTTTATTTTGACGTGACTGTGACATCACTGTGTGACATCAATGTGTGCATTATCCTTGTATTGTGACCCCACCATGTTTATTATTCCCTGTACTGTGATATTTCTGTGTTCATTATTCCTGTACTGTGACATTACTATGTTTATTATTAATGTACTGAAATATCACTATGTGCATTATTCTGGTACTGTGACATCACTGTGTGCATTATCAGTACTCTAAAAGTACTACATTATCCCTCAAGGAGACCAAAATAATCATACACTTTTCAAGTTCTGAAGTTGCTGCTTAAGGTGGGCATAGTAGAGTGAGGCCCCATTACAAGTTTTACTTGTTATGCCCTGCATATGTAGCCATAGTATTCCCATTCTTAATGATTAAATTAGGATATTTGCCATCATAGACACTTATTCCACATGAACACCAGCGGGAGGAAATAATACAGCTGAATTTTGCTGCTTTAATGTTAAGCTGTCAGGCTGTGCTTTAGAAGAGAGTTACTTTAAAATCAACATTTCTTTGCACATTCCTTCCTGCCAGATTGTTGCTTTTATGAAAGCTTAAACCTGTAAGGAACTGAATTAGTAATATCTCTAATGATAATTCACTATTAAATTGACATATTTGTGGCTTAATAACCAGCCTCTAATGTAGTTATTTTTTTTTCCCTGACAGCGGTTTGCAAAATAATAATAATGATACTTTGTTAAATGAAGTCAGGATCCTCCCAGTGCCAATAAATCACCCGAGTGGTTAGAAACCAGTTGTGGTATTCTGCAATTCATTAGATGTAATAATAACCGGGCAGGTAATTAGGGCAGGGCGAAAGTTCAGAAGCCATGCAGTTAGTTAAAAAACTCATGGTATGTGTCACAGATTTTATTCACATTAAGTTTGATACATGAAACACAATGCCACTGTGCTCAATGTTCCCAGAAAAGTAGACATCAATCCAATGCAAACACTTATTAAATTAGCAGATTTCTGTACAGCCACTCTCTTAATCCTATGATTGTCTTAAAAAGATACATACGTAAAAAAAAATCAAGTAAATTAAGGACCATACTCTTAAGTAATATATCCTAACGCACATAGCAAATGGCCATAATACAGACATATTCTAGTATATGCATTACAGACTCAATGCCCACTGAACAGGACTTGGAACAGCAGAAGGCTACATGCACTGTGTGCATCAACAGGTCTGTGGGAGGAATGGCATGGATGGATGTGACATTGAGGATATCCAGGTGATGCCGATGCTTCTATGGACCCATTCATTTTATGTAAAGAGCCCAGGCCACAAAATGGACCTGTTGTGAGTTTTGCCCCAGGCTCATGGCCCCCTACACAGACCCATGATAATACACAGGTGTGTTTATTGGGCCATAGAAAATAATGGGTCATTGTACTAGCCAATATAAATATGGCTAACACACTGATGCTAGGTTCACACCTGCGTTTGGGTTTCTGTTCGTCGAAAATGGAAACCTAATCCGCTTAAAAAAAGAGATTACCCGTGGAAACCCGCGGACTCCGTAGACTATAATGGGGTCCGCCAGGTTTCCGCCCAAAAAATGCATTTTTTAAGTGGATTTGGGGATGGAAACCCCTAATGTAGATCAGGTGCAGGTGTGAACCTAGCTTGACAAAGCATTTTATGTAAAAAGCTGGACATTCTCATACTGACTACTAGCAAACTCCCCCAAGAGAAAAAAATGCTATAAAAAGTTTTAGGAAATCCTGGAATGTGAATCCAGACTAAAAATGTTAATGGTTTAAGGACTCCAAGTAATGCCATACTCCACACTTTATTTCCTAAAGAGATATCAAATGGGTGTTCCACTTTGGATAGTTATGACAGTACCTAAACACCCCACTGGGATTTTCTGTTCAGTCTGATGAATATATTTGTAACAAAACGCAGAATTGGTCTTTATAACAACAATCTCCTTTCCCACCATTCAGTTATCCCCAGGACTCACAATAGGGCTGAACTAGACAACAACCAGTCGAATAAACATGAAGTAGTTCAAAAGATACAGACCCTGCAAGATAATATGCAAGTTATCTTTAATTCTCCAAGTAGATGGTAACCTTTTATTTTCTCTAAGAAAATCAAAAGGTTACCACCTCCTTGGAAAATAAGAGCTAATCTATATATAACCTTCCAGGGCCAAATCTTTTGAAGTGGTACACAGATTGTTCAGGGGCATAGCAACAATGAGGTATGTCATTTAGCATTTTGTACTTGGTGACAGGTCCTCTTTAAAGATATTTCTAATAATAAATAATAATACATTTTATTTATATAGCGTCAACATATTCCGCAGCACTGTACAATTTGTAATGGAAACCTTAATCTGCAATAAATATATAAAAAGAAAGGTTGATGGCAAACCCATAAATTCCATAGTGTCTCTCCATCAACATATTCCAAGGAAACAAGGAAAAAACATAGCAGCCACCACACAGGAACTCATGTAAAAATTCACTTGGATAAGGGCCCATAGCTGGACAGAAATTTACTACAAGCCTTCGTTTTCAGACAAAATATGAAATAAAGCTGCAAGAAATTTTATATTAGTTCCCATTTGCTGGCTGATAACTTTTTTTCTTGTTTCCTGACATACAATATTGACCCTAACATGAACAGTAGGAGAGCACTAGGACCCAGAAACTAGAAGCAAACAAATAACAGATACAAGAATTGGAACAAACCACTGGAATGAAAAAAAAAAACCTGCCATATAACCACTACCTAGACTAAGAGAAGAAACTGGAAGCATACAGAGAATTAATGGATAACAGACAACAAACAGCAAGTAACCAAGAGCTACAAAATAGAGCTAACCAACAAAGGAAGTCTCTGCAAATGAGTAAGAAGTCCCATAAGCAGCCATGTGATTTCAGTCGTGAAGCAGTTGCCCATCAACTACCCCAAAAGCTACATAATAGGTAGGAGATGATGAAATGGCAGGACACCTCCTGCTGTTCGTAACAGTATTGATTTTGTTTTTGAGGATTTTTTTTTGTTACAATTAACAAAACCGCAGCAAAAACTGCAGTGATTTTTTACAAGTCATGACATTTTTCCATAGTTTTACATAATAGCATCAAAATATATGCCACAAAACAGTCTTCTATAAATGTACCCTTGCATGGTGACACTTCTGCCATACCCTTAAAGAGGACCTTTCATGTCCTCAGGCACATGCGGTTTTACATACCACTAGAAAGCCGACAGCGCACTGAATTCAGCGCACTGCCGGATTTCCCGTTATGTGCCCCGGGGGCTGGAGATATCGGCGGTGTAAGTTTCACGGTTTACTGTCAGAAAGGCGTTCCTGACAGTCTAGCTGCGCTGTGAGGAACGCCCCCCCTGAGAGTACAGGGCCATAGACAAGTACAGAGAGAGGGGGTGTTCTTTACT
Organism: Leptodactylus fallax; assembly: GCA_947044405.1. Taxonomy (NCBI): domain Eukaryota; kingdom Metazoa; phylum Chordata; class Amphibia; order Anura; family Leptodactylidae; genus Leptodactylus; species Leptodactylus fallax. The sequence goes on along the minus strand of CAMRHE010000088.1, from coordinate 615,877 downwards.
GCCCGGCGATGACGCTGAGCTGTGAGGAACGCCCCCCCCAGTACAAGTCTATGAACGAGAACTGTCAGGGAGGGCGTTCCTCACAGCGCAGCTAGACTGTCAGGAAAGACCTTCTGACAGTAAACCGTGAAATTAAGACCCCCGATATCTCCAGCCCCGGGGCATATACTGGGAAAGCCGGCAGTGTGCTGAATTCAGCACGCTGTCTGCTTTCTAGCGGTATGTAAAACAGCATATACATGAGAACGTGAAAGGTCCTCTTTAAGAAATTCATTTATTGTTGATGTGGGAGCCACACAATTCTTACTATTTCTGGAGGTACAATGGAGCCCATTAATATAACTGTCTATGGTACTGATGTAGCTAACAGGCTAGGCCAATTACAAAGCAGAGTGGGCTTGGTTATCTTAACTGAGCCTTATTATAGTAGAAACCTTGTGACATTCTTGCAGCAAGCGGCAATTATGTTGTGTACTACTTGAGGCGTTGCACAAATAATGTTTATGCTAAAGAAAATGCCACCCGACTTAAATAGTATGGTTACAAGCCATGTGCTGAAGACATTTTGCAAGAGTTGTGTTGTAAGAGTTTATTAGAGAACATGCATGAACAATATGTTAACATATTATAATGTCACCAGTGGACCAGTGAGTTCTAAAGATATATCATTCCTGTTTTTAGAGGGTTTAAAATAACATTCCGGACATGTAGCATTTATACTTAATGAAACGCTCAGTGAACAAAGGACCATTAAAGCAATTTGCATGAAGTGAATAGGTTAAAAAATACATAAAATATATGGTGTGGTGAGGGTTATATAGAATGCCTCTGGTGTCTAATGGGTTAATAACAACTCTGATCTTGAGTGGTTAAAGTCTCTGATCATAGTAATATGCAAATACACAACTAAAACAAGCAGTATATACTGTATGTTACTGATCCTATCATGAAAAGAGGGAGAGCACTAGAACCCAGAGTCATAGTGATATGGAAATCCACAACTAAAATATAGAGTACACGTTACTGAACCTAACATGAACAGAAGAAGAGCACTAGGATCCTCAGAGGTAGCGATCCAGATCATAGTGATATGGAAATGCATAACAAAAATGTAGTATAGTATAAGATACTAACAATCACATTACAACACATAATTCTGTTGCCTAATGTGCATTTTATTCCTTTAGCAATCCCCTAATTCATTTTAGCCTTAGAACAATAAAATTGTATCCCCCTGATCAAGAGATCATACTTTTTTTATGTTATTTCACTGTAGCTGTATGAAACCTTGCTTTATGTGGGTATATACAGTGCCTTGTGAAAGTATTCGGAACCCTTGAACTTTTCAACCTTTTGCCACATTTCAGGCTTCAAACATAAAGATATAAAATTTAAATTTCTTGGTGAAGAATCAACAACAAGTGGGACACAATTGTGAAGTGGAACGAAATTTATTGGTTATTTTAAACTTTTGTAAAAAATAAAAAAACTGAAAAGTGGGGCGTGCAATATTATTCGGCTCGTTTACTTTCAGTGCAGCAAACTCACTCCAGAAGTTCAGTGAGGCTCTCTGAATGATCCAATGTTGTCCTAACTGACTGATGATGATAAATATAATCCACCTGTGTGTAATCAAGTCTCCGTATAAATGCACCTGGTCTGTGATAGTCTCAGGGTTCTGTTTAAAGCGCAGAGAGCATCGTGAAGACCAAGGAACACACCAGGCAGGTCCGTGATACTGTTGTGGAGAAGTTTAAAGCCGGATTTGGATACAAAAAGATTTCCCAAAATTTAAACATCCCAAGGAGCACTGTGCAAGCGATCATATTGAAATGGAAGGAGTATCAGACCACTGCAAATCTACCAAGACCCAGCCGTCCCTCTAAACTTTCATCTCAAACAAGGAGAAGACTGATCAGAGATGCAGCCAAGAGGCCCATGATCACTCTGGATGAACTGCAGAGATCTACAGCTGAGGTGGGAGAGTCTGTCCATAGGACAACAATCAGTCGTACTCTGCACAAATCTGGCCTTTATGGAAGAGTGGCAAGAAGAAAGCCATTTCTCAAAAATATCCATAAAAAGTTTTGTTTAAAGCTTGCCACAAGCCACCTGGGAGACACACCAAACGTGGAAGAAGGTGCTCTGGTCAGATGAAACCAAAATCGAACTTTTTGGCCACAATGCAAAACGATATGTTTGGCGTAAAAGCAACACAGCTCATCACCCTGAACACACCATCCCCACTGTCAAACATGGTGGTGGCAGCATCATGGTTTGGGCCTGCTTTTCTTCAGCAGGGACAGGGAAGATGGTTAAAATTGATGGGAAGATGGATGGAGCCAAATACAGGACCATTCTGGAAGAAAACCTGTTGGAGTCTGCAAAAGACCTGAGACTGGGACGGAGATTTATCTTCCAACAAGACAATGATCCCAAACATAAAGCAAAATCTACAATGGAATGGTTCACAAATAAACGTATCCAGGTGTTAGAATGGCCAAGTCAAAGTCCAGACCTTAATCCAATCGAGAATCTGTGGAAAGAGCTGAAAACTGCTGTTCACAAACGCGAGAAATTGCCAAGAAACTGAAGATTTCCTACAACGGTGTGTACTACTCCCTTCAGAGGACAGCACAAACAGGCTCTAACCAGAGTAGAAAGAGGTGGGAGGCCCCGCTGCACAACTGAGCAACAAGACAAGTACATTAGAGTCTCTAGTTTGAGAAATCGATGCCTCACAGGCCCTCAACTGGCAGCTTCATTAAATAGTACCCGCAAAAAACGCCAGTGTCAACGTCTACAGTGAAGAGGCGACTCAGGGATGCTGGCCTTCAGGGCAGAGTGGCCAAGAAAAAGCCATATCTGAGACTGGCTAATAAAAAAAAAAGATTAATATGAGCAAAAACAACACAGACATTGGACAGAGGAAGAGTGGAAAAAAGTGTTATGGACAGACGAATCGAAGTTTGAGGTGTTTGGATCACACAGAAGACGTGAGACGCAGAACAACTGAAAAGATGCTGGAAGAGTGCCTGACGCCATCTGTCAAGCATGGTGGAGGTAATGTGATGGTCCAGGGTTGCTTTGGTGCTAGTAAAGTGGGAGATTTGTACAAGGTAAAAGGGATTTTGAATAAGGAAGGCTATCACTCCATTTTGCAACGCCATGCCATACCCTGTGGACAGCGCTTGATTGGAGCAAATTTCATCCTACAACAGGACAATGACCCAAAGCACACCTCCATACTATGCAAGAATAATAATAATAAATTTTATTTATATAGCACCAACATATTCCGCAGCACTGTACAATTTGCAAGAACTATTTCGGGAAGAAGCAGGCAGCTGGTATTCTATCTGTAATGGAGTGGCCAGCGAAGTCACCAGATCTCAACCCCTTTGAGCCGTTGTGGGAGCAGCTTGACCGTATGGTACGCAAAAAGTGCCCATCAAGCCAATCCAACTTGTGGGAGGGGCTTCTGGAAGCATGGGGTGAAATTTCTCCAGATTACCTCAGCAAATTAACAGCTAGAATGCCAAAGGTCTGCAATGCTGTAATTGCTGCAAATGGAGCATTCTTTGACGAAAGCAAAGTTTGAAGGAGAAAATTATTATTTCAAATAAAAATCATTATTTCTAACCTTGTCAATGTCTTGACTATATTTTATATTCTTTTTGCAACTCATTTGATAAATAAAAGTGTGAGTTTTCATGGAAAACACAAAATTGTCTGGGTGACCCCAAACTTTTGAACGGTAGTGTATATATCATAATACATTTATGATCTTTTACTGATTAAGATGAAACTCATAAAAATCCTTGGTACCTAGAAATACAATTTCTTGTCTCAAATGGATTCAAGGGGTATTCCAAAAAAATATAACCATTACTCATTAGTAAAACATGAAAGGAATTTCAGAAAGGTGGGGGTCTCAAAGGAAACGGGGTAACTACAGAAGTCAGCCTGAAAGAAAAGAGGAGTTATATTACTGTCTACGATAGTAAACTGATAAAGTTACCGATCTTCACCTTCCACTTTGCATTGATGCCTACAACTAAATGAGGTTCACAGGACCCTTATTTTCATGATGGATCCATCTCTGGGATCCCTACCTATTAGCTATAAATAACTTTTTTAGCATTCCTAATGTTTAATGAGTAAATACATTATAGCTTCTTTATTGAGTTATTACTCATCGGTCTTATGTCTTCCTTGTTTAGTAGGTTAATAATTCTGTACCTGGTGGTCTAGAGGTGACTTATGTGTTTAGATCCCTAGCCTGTCAGGTAACTGCTCTGAGCTAATCTATGATGTCTGTAGTGACAAAAAACTAGAAATAATCGAGGGTCAGACTCATTTCTCCTGTGTCTACTACAGCGGACTACTACTGCTTACTATCGGGAAGCTTATTTGTCCAACTTTACATATGACAAACTAAAGTATGTTTGTTTCCACACTTCTTGTTGTAATGAAGTTTTACATAAACTAGGGAAAGGCACAGGGGATATGTCAATATAGAAAAGAGTGCAAGCATTGCAGTTGATGCCTTTCACTTGCAGAGATATCTGCAGCACAACAAATAGGATTCTTCTAGCCCAACATGAAAGAAAACAATGGGGATCAACTTGACAACGCAGAAGAAATTAAAACTCCTAATTTTATATCTTTAATCCTTTAAACACAGAATCCACCAAGGTTTAATAATGAATCCTCAAGTAGAAAAACCGACTTGACAAGAAAACAATTTTACTTCTAAAGGATTTTCTTTGCCACTGATGGTGTCTTCTCTTCAGCTAATATTCAGGAGAGGCGAGATAATTGTTTGGTATTGTTTTTTTTCGCCTTTGATATGAGGTAGGAGTGAACGTAGCATTTCAATCACTGGAATGTCTACTGGTCCTGTTACGGAGTTCTGTGCAAGGGCAGACATAGACAGTTTAATTAGCCAGGTCTGTAGAAATGGATCTTAGGGACTGCAGGCAATGAACTAGAAATGAGTGGAAAGTTGAATTTGAGACTAAGGGAAAAAAGAAGATACTTTTGATTGCAGGATTGCTCATTTAGCCTGGCGTCAGGCTGGCTGCAGGTGAGTGGGAGAAGCACTATGGCAGAAAGGTGAAGTGTAGGGAGAAATCATTTATCTTATATTGGATTCTGCACACTGTCGCTACAGATTGAATGACAGCTTTCTGCTTTGTGTCTGCAGGGGGACCAGGACATCATTGTTTTCCGATCATATTTCCCTTCTCTTTCTCCCCCCTTCTTTGAAACACGCCTCACTTAACATTCTTTGCAGGCTGGGAAATCTAAACAAGTTTATCGAGGTGGTGAGGCGGGAGGGAGTTACAGGGGGAAGAGAATTAATCAGCCATTTTTTCTTTCGATGTCAAGAGGTCAACTGGGAACACAATTGGTCCATTTGGTTGGATCTGAGGGAGCCCCCGGCCTCCCGTCGTTGGTAATTGAGTCTGTCCCTTTTGGTCAACGTTTCTGATGTTCGTATCCAATGTCCGTTATTAAGGAGAAATTCTTAATGTTATATTACACTGGAGCGAGCTATGGGAAAGGTGTGCCCATCACTCATGGCACCAAAGAGATAATGTCTATGTCCAGTTAACCTGTTTATCCCCAAGCTGATGTGGAAAATTTCCCTATAAGAGGCATTTACTGATGCCAAGTCGACTAATATTTAACTGTTGTAATTTTTGACAAGAGATTGTAATGTCATATACATAACGATACAACATTAACGAATAATCCACAGTCTTACCATAACTAAGGAGGCAGAATGAAGGGATGGGGTTATCTATATACAAACCAGTAAATCCAGGCAGAAAAAAGTTAATGGGTTAATAATCAGCTCTGTTTCATTCTTTTGCACTGCATTGCTGCGTAGAAGTAATATATCCAGTTACGACACATTATTAGGCCAAAGAAGGGGAATGTGGCCAGTCTGATGAAAGATCAAATTCTTTTGTGTATTCAATTGTAACTGAGTAGCATGGGATGCTGAGAACAGTGGCAATGGGAGGAGAAGGAGGGGGTGTGAGAAGAACTAGCGACCCAAAGGTCAAAAAGCTTGTTAGGGTTTTAACTTAGTCAGCAGACATACTCAGCTACTGTATTGAAACACAGGCACATGAACTCAGGTATGAATATTAGTCAGCAGTGAGTGTTTTTTACCTGTCCATTGGTAATATTAAAAATTGAACAGAGCGGCACACATGAACAACCTTTGATGCAAGAATCCCATTAATAACATTAGAGCCCCTAATATTATCAAGTGAATAGCATACATATATAGAGAATACACTACTATGCAGATTAAAACTAAAGTTCTACTCAACTAAACTTAGATCACCAAAGGGTTTTAAGATAAGTTTAAGGGGTTGTCCAGGATAATTTATTTATTTTTTTATATGAGTCCAGGGAACGCGAAAAAAATTAAAGAAAACCCATACTCACCTGTCCCCGATAATCCAGTGTCTCCCAGTGCGGTCTGGTCCTGTTGCTCTGGTGTCTTGTTTTGGTGGAAGTCCCCGCCGCACGTGACCGCTGAAGCCAATCAGCGGCCTAAGGAAAGGACACGGGACGTTACTAGACAAACTACATTTCCCATGATTCATCTGCCTGCTCTAAATCTCCGTGTACCCCTCCCTTCTTCACTCTCCCCTGCAATGAAATCACAGGCAATAAATTACTCCCACATCCGAGGTCATATGCTGCTGTGAGATTTCATTTGTTAGCTGAACAGCTCACAGGGAGGGGTAGTGTACTTGCAAATGAAATGTCACAGTTTAGGTCACTGACCGGAAAATAAATCAGATACATGATGCTGAATTTACACAGGATATATATTAGTAAGTGTTTTGAATCGATGCATCCTGTTATATGTCCCATATTTTAAAAAAATTGGATAACCTCTTTAATACTTGCTTCCCTGGAGCTCTGGGGTAGTAGAGCTACTCTAGACCCTTTGTTAGTCTAGAGTAGTGCTGGAATTAATGATCATGTCCCTGTGGTGGTAGTGGAGCAGTTAACAACTGGTTTCCAGAGATTTAACCATCCTCAAGTTAGCTGCAGAGTACTCTCTACGACTGAGGAGAGCATTTCATGAGTATTATGTGTCTAATCCTTAAAGACACAGGCATAAAAGGTCCCACTGATATATAAAATATAAATACATTTTAATAAAACTTTTTTTTTTTTTTTTTTTACATGTATCCTATACAGATTATCAAATTAATTGCTGGGTGCTGCCTGCTGTAAATGCAGGACCTGCGCGGTAAATTTTGGAGCTCCTGCAATAGTTTCACTTTCTGGTAAACAGGACCTCCCAGATAATTGCGGCACATCATGGTGAGTCCCCTGAGCCAATAAATAAACTACAGGTCACTAACCTGTAGTTTCTAATAACAGAGGACAGTTTTAAGTGAATTAGGAGATTTTTTTAACACTTTTTTTGCTTTTGTATTCTAGGTTCAGTAGGATCATTTGGACTAGATTGATTCCTTGGACTCTATCAATGTTTTTTCAATCAATCTATCAATCATTTTTTTTTTTTATAAAATTATCAAAGATTTGTGTTGGGGGGGTTATTTATTTAAAAAAATATTTTCTTAGGTCACTGTATTTTTTTTTTTTTTGTAATACTTTAGTACTGCCCATGATGCTTCTTAGTTTTATCTGTTAACAAGGCTAACCCTGGTACCCACTGCCATCTGAAGTGAAGGGGTGGTCACAGACTGATTTTATCAGAGTAGGAAGGGCTAAAACCCATGGTTCCCACCTTATTACTGCTAGACTGTTATTACTGGTTGTTGTTTGTATCTGGTTGGTTATGGAAAACTAAAGGAACCCCATGTAATTTTATATAAATAAATAATTGAAAAAAGGTGGGAATTTTGTTAATGTTTGATGAAAGCAGAATATATAATTTCTCCATTCTTTAAAAGTGGTGCAAATGAAGAAATCCATTCCCATGTCATTAGTATGCTTTAACATGGAATCCAATCTATAATCCCTGGCCAATTGTGTTGTAAAATCTGGGTAGACTAAAGTAGGTTGTATTTCTAAATCTGTTTTTCTGAGCCAAAAAGCTTAAACTTCAGTCTGGGTCTGAATTTTTTTTTTGCAACTGACAGCAATGCAATCAGCACATTTCAATAGTCTAGCCCAATAATATACAGTGTAACATAATCTGACAGCCATTATCCACGGCTGATCCAACGGCTGCATCACAATCTGATAGTTTTAATTAAAAGGAAACAATACAGAAGAGAAAGGTCTGCTCTCCATTAGTACAAGCCCATAAAGGAATCCTCTCCAAGAAAGGTGATGAACTATGCCTATGAGCCTAGATAAGAAAATTATATTGCAGAGTGATCTGTTGTAGAGTATATATTTCTGCCTGAAAGAACGGTTAAAAGAAATACTCTTTATTATTACCAACTAAAAACATGTAATCAGAAGAGCTTCGAGTGCCAAGACCTATTTGTCTTAGAGTGCCTCAATATTGAAGGGTGCATGAAATAATTTGTTTCCAACCACCATGCGTCTATAAGCAAACTATCGCTCCACTCTAGCCCTCACTCATAAATTTCAGAATCCTAAAGACCATCCAATGCGTTCCTGCTATTATATTAGCATTATCAGGGGTGTAGCGCTGCCTGGGCAAATTTCAACCCCCATATCTCACATAAACTCTGGCAGCATAGCCATACACATGGCAGAATCTCAGTGATCTATTGTACAGGCCTTATTTAAAAAATAAAAATAAATACAGACAAATGAAAATAACTTAAAAGTTTATGATTTAATTCTATCTGGATCGATGTAGATGAACTTAATGTATGAAACTTAAAATGATCACTAACTATTCAACAAACTTTGCACAAATTAATAGTACAAGTGAATATAACAAGGTTTGCTTTTGGAAAATGCTTCTTTCTCCACTTCTCATGTTTATTTTCCCTTCTTTGCTGAATTCTGATGGACTATAGCTCACTGATGTATCAAGTTACAGCTCTCCATATAAGATTAATGAAAGAAGAGGGAAGGGGGAGGAGCCAAGCAAGAGACACAGGCACAGGTAGTCAAAGGCTGCTGCAGATAATAGTATGTTTTCTATTGCATTCTCAAGTGCTTTATTCACATCAATACTACTCTATAATGTCTACTCAATTTGAGTAAGAGAGAATTACAGTAGGGAGCACAATCTCCTATTTTCTCCCTCAAAACATAAGCCAGAAATATTACTATTTCATTTGCACATACATATTGCAGTCTATCCTGAAAATTTACCAGAAATGTTATGTACACTTTAAAGAAAATCTAACATCCAGGGACACTGGACTCCAATCCAGGTTATGATGCAGCTAAACAGATCCACGAAAAAAGAGAAATCTGAACACAATAAGGAAAGTTGCTTTTTTGTCTATGACTAACATCCCATCAGCAATAAAATAAGCAGCTAGTAATAAGGAAGTAAATAGAAGTACACAAGACTCATCTCTGTGCAGTGCATCAGGAAAGTTGTGTGTAGATACAGGGCCTTGCGAAAGTATTTGGCCCCCTTGAACTTTTCAACCTTTTGCCACATTTCATCATCAGTCATTTAGGACAACATTGGATCATTCAGAGATCCTCAATGAACTTCTGGAGTGAGTTTGCTGCACTGAAAGTAAAGGGGCCGAATAATATTGCACGCCCCACTTTTCAGTTTTTTATTTTTTACAAAAGTTTAAAATAACCAATAAATTTCGTTCCACTTCATGATTGTGTCCCACTTGTTGTTGATTCTTCACCAAAAAATTAAAATTTTATATCTTTATGTTTGAAGCCTGAAATGTGGCAAAAGGTTGAAAAGTGCAAGGGGGCCGAATACTTTCGCAAGGCACTGTATATAGGAGTGGTGAAAAGAGACCTGCCCCTACCCCCTCCATTCACCGGGTTTCCATCTTAAAGGGGTATTCCCATGAACATAATCATATCTATATTTGTAGATAGTTAAAAGTTAAACATTTTTGCAAATATAAGTAGTTAAAAATTCTGCAGAGTTTTAAAGTTTTTCTCTATCGATCTTAGTGGTGACATCTGTTTTCTTGATCGGTTGCCAATACGACCATGAATGCAGGAACTTTCTATGGTCTGGGACTGGTAAGGAACCCAGCCATGATTTTCTTATTGTAGCTGGGTTATCAGGCAGAGACACTACATGTATCAGAAGATATCCTGGCCATAATAAGCAAATCATAGCTGATTTTCTGAACTTAGAAAGTTCCTGCATTCATGGTCATATCCACTGGCAATCAAGACAACAACTTGTGACCACAAGATATTTAGAGAAAATCTTTAACACTCTGCAAAATGTTTAATTACTTATATTTGCAAAAATTTTTAACTTTTAATTATCTACAAATTTTAAAATGGTTATGTTCGTGGGAATACCCCTTTAAGCCTATTGGTTTCTAATGACTTCCCTAGTAACAGGATGTGAACAAATTAGCAAGAAGGGAGACACCTAGTGGCAGGAACTTTAGAAAAGTTTTTCAGGCTGGAAACAAAAACATTTTTAAATAAACCGCATTACGCTTTGGGTCCAGAATCACATCTATTAAATGAGACCAAGTTGTCTGAAAAGTTAGTGACCATTTCAGTAACAGATAGCCTAGTGTTTAGGGAATATGCATGTATTTCAACTCTCTGCTTTATGCCAGCAAATTTATTTACATGATTAAGCTTATTAGTAAGTTATATTAATAAATATTATTTAAAAATCAATAGAATTGTGGGTCATGAGAAAAACTGTCATGTACATAGTAAGCGTTTTCATCCTGATGAACATAAAAAAAAAATAATAAAAGTTGGAAAAAAGTTAAATATAATTTTTGTTTGCTTAAAAACCTATTAACGAGTATAGTGCAAACCCTGCATTACTCTATGTACCTACTAATTCCAGAGGGATTACAGTATTTTCTGAGTCTTTCAAGGCACATGAGTACACTACAATCATTCTTTTTTTCTCAGTGTTGGAAAACACCAGTCGCCAAATGTTACTGTCAGAGGGCGGTTTAATTACCTTGGCACCCTCACTACCTCTAATCACCTGTCATTAGCAACAAGGCGGGCATCTGTTTGTGCGTCTGTCAGAAATGCCACCCTGACTAAAGCCAAGAGAAGAGAGACATTTCCTGACGACTGAGACAGAGAAAAATCCCAGATGTGAGAAAAGGTCAGTGTGTATGTGAAATAAGCAAAATGTAGAGATAGTGTGAGAGGAGTAGACCCTCAGCACAATAATCTTTTGTGGTTCATATAGTTCCCTTGAAAAAGATACTGTAGGCGGAGATGTGTATTTTGTATAAGAAAGAAAGCAAACAAAATACACAAGAAAATATCTAAAAATACATTGGGATGGTTTAGAGGACTATGATCTATGCACATCTATGATCTAAGGCAGGGGTGTACAACGCGCATCTAGGGAACGGCCTGCTGCCCGCTATGTTGTTTTGTACAGCAGTCAATAATCGGGTCACTTACATGCTTGTCTGTGTTCTTATGGTTCAGAAAGACATGATTGTCAAAAGACAGCCACAATCCTCTGATGCAGGTAACAGAGTGTCAAAGAGATCTACACTTGTGGAAGACCACTGTGTACATACTGTGGAGGCTCTACTAAAGTAGTCTATGAAGATGTCACGGCTGAACTGCTTCAGAAGCGATTCAGAGCACTTGAGGCTGGCTGAAAGCAAACTGGGCCGCACCCAATGAACTTGCAGGTTGATTTGCATGTCCACTATACTATGTCCACTAAAATATGACTCTCTCTGCACTACTTCCTTGTTTTGTGGCCAAAAGGGTATGTTTCTATTCCTAGCAACAGTCCTTACTCAGCACTATTATTGGTCATACAACTTGAAAAAGCAGTCCTTGGACCAAAAAAGGTGGTACGCCATTGATATTAGGCAAAGGTTATAAGGCAAATCTCCCAGCCACTCAAAATTGTATTTCACAGAGCCCATTTGCTTTAGACAACCTGTTTCTATGTGGCCTGTTATGTCATTAGAGTATAATAGAAGAGATTCCCCTCTCAAGTCTCTGTCTACTAACCAAAGCAAAGACCCGCTGCAAAAAGACTGGCTTTGATAATAGAATCACTCACTTGTGCTTTCAATGGGAGCCATGTAATACATCTTAAAAGCAATGTGTCTCCTCAAAATTAGCTATTAAATCAAGTTTATGTCAAACATATTATTAAAGAATTTTTGGTGAGATTGTACAACATTTACTTTTATTATTTATATTAAAAAATGTTTACAAATACAGCAGTTGTGACTCTGGCTACTAAACCAAATAATATGCTGACATTCTGTTTTCTATAGATTTCTTTGCAGAAGTCCCCTCACTTATCAGCACCCTGATGATCACAGCTATCTGTATATGTAAGCAAGATCCAGAATCCACCATCAATGCACAATGACCTTTACATGGGTCACAGAACATACCTAAAAAAATCTCCCATAAAAGACAATAAGGTCTGCTTCAGTACATTGTGTCTATGGCCCAAGGTCCATCTCCAGGAGACAGGAAGTCACAAACTATTTTAGGTTTAGTGACAAGAGTTGGAATGGCAAGACTTTTGTATTATTTATTAAATATATATACATCGTGGAAAATTAAAAACAAAAATCACCAAAAATTCCTTAAAAATATATTTAACAAAAACATGATTAAATGATAGGAGATTTCCTGGCATCAATTTCCCTTTAAGTAATGACGATGCAGGAGAAAATGATAACGGTTTCCACAAAGCAATAAAAGCTGCTCACAGGGAACCTGGCAGTAGCCCCCTCCATTGTCAGCTTATGGTTTGCAGACCCTACAGATGGGTAACAACTGTAAATTGGAATCTGAACTGGACAAAATTATTACAGAATATAAGGGAAATGCTCTAAAAGCAATTTACACTTCCGTTTGTTGATCCAATCTTGGTTTTAGAGTACAATGAATGCTAAACTGCACCATGTGAGCAATGCTTATTATGTCAACAGTTTCCTTACAATTTGGCCTTCCCTCATCAGTTACTCTATAGAGAATTGTCACAGAGTCCCATAGCTTTTGACTAGGCCTCTCTGAGCTGAGCTCTGTTAGACTTACACCCCACAGCTTGGGCGTAGGTGGATTTTGAGCACTTTTGCAAACCAAAAAAAAAAAACTAATAGAATAGACCAGTTTTCCAGTCTAGACGGCCTCTAGTGAATGTATATCCATTACTGGAAGGGTTTGCAACCTGTTGAAGACTTCTGTTCTTTAGTACCTTCAGTAAAGAACCATGAGCTTTACTGCAAGTTACTTCTGTCTTCTGCCTAATCATTTTTGTACTACACCATGTAGGGCACCCCAACCACCATCGGGCCAGGAGACATCACACAGGCTGTGCCCTGGGAAACAACTACAACTACCATTCTCAGTATTGCAGGACCCCTCATCACTGCACAGCCCTAAGGAGTGTGGGGAATCACTATCATCTCCCATTCTCTTCTTGCCCCTCCCTTAGTTGCTGCAAGCATCACTGACCAACTGACTAGATTATATGCCAAATACAGATTATCCAGGTTTCAAAAGTAGGGACTGCGAGGTCCATTCACGTGGGGCCAGTGTATGCCTTTATTTCCGAGATGACCTACTGAGTGAACAGGTGAATGTCAACTGCATCAGCCATGTTACTTTTCTGATGCAGATCCTTCTGACTATTATTATAAAGGGAGTTTTAGTACAAAAAAAATTAAGGGGGGGAGTAGTGGAATAGAGCCCAGTACTAAAGAAGCATTGCAAACTTTAAAGGGAACCTGTCAGGTCAATCTGGGACACTAAACCACCCACAGGTCCTTATAGACCTGGGGTTTAATGTCCCAGATCGCCCTGTTGTAATGCAATCCACAGGCGCATTAAAAATAAAAAAACTATATACTTAGCTAGATAAGGGTCTGATCGACGCTGTTTGGTGAGATCGGTCCGGCTTATTCATGAGGCATGCCTCCCAGCGCCTGCGCTGTTCTTCAGTGAAGCCAAAGATGGACACCCTTGGCTTCACTGCGTAATTGCAAGACATGTGCACTGAAGCTGAGGAGTACTCCTCTGGCTTCACTGAAGAACTGCGCAGGCGCAGGGAGTACAGCGGCAGGGTGAGTATAAAGCTTTTTTATTTTTAATGCGACCATGGATTGCGTTATAACAGGGTGATTTGGGACACTAAGTCTCAGGTCCATATGGACGTGTGGGTGGTTTAGTGTCCAAAATTGCCCTGACAGATTCCCCTTTAAATTGGTTATTATAGGGGTTTTCCATTAAATACTTACTTTCTAAATAAGGGTCAACATTACATAACAAAAACATGGCACATCAAGGAGTTCTACATAAAGATGCTTTAGAAGTTTACTTTATGGACAATACAAGTATTTAAAAAAAAGCACATTTATATAGGTTTAGCTTATCTCTCCTTAAAGCCTTTTCTCATGACTAAATAAATCTAAATTCTTTTAATCTCTCCTCATAACTGAGGACGTCCATGCCCCTTATCAGCTTAGTGGCTCTCCTTTGTACCTTTTCTAACTGTAAGACATCCTTTCTATGGACTGGAATCCAGAACAGAACTGCACATTCTAGACGAGGACGCACCAAAGATTTGCAAAGTACCTTAACCTAACAGTGCTTTCCCCTTGTGAAACAGTGCCTCCATTGTTGGGATATCCCCTTTTTTATGAATATGTAAATTAGCTCTTTAGAGCAATGAGGGTAATTTCTACTTTCCTCTTGCAGAAACGGCAACACTCTCCAAGTTGGCTGTAGAGTCAACACAGAGGGGACTGAACAGGCCAGAGTGCTTTATACATAACTGAGTGGATGATCTCTTACTGCCACTCAGAGCGCAAAGTGTCCACTCTGCCAACCGGTCCAGAATCTCCAGCACTGCGTCTCCGCACAATTCCAGAAGGCTCTGGTAGAAACAGGTGAGATCTCACAAGACATGAGGCACAGATGCTGCTGTGTAATGATTGGGCATTGTCAGAGCTCCTATTCATACCACGCCCCAGGAAAAAGATGCCAGGCTAACTTACATATAGCATGCACAAACTACTGGGGCAATATGTGCAGTTACGGAGAAAAGCCAGAAACACTTCTAAGATCAGTGGAGCAGCAAGAAGCATGTGAGGCGAGGAAATCCACATGCCAAACCTAGTGACAGATCATCTTCAAGTGCTTTGCAATTTTCAAAGCTTACAACCGTCTCTTCACATGTTCATCTTTTAAATGCCCTTTTTGTGTTACTTATTGCCTTTTTCACAGTATAAGCCATGAGGGGAGGGAGATGTGTTAATTTAAAGGGGTACTCCCATGTACATAACCATTTTTAAATTTGTAGATAATTAAAAGTTAAACATTTTTGCAAATATAAGTAATTAAACATTTTGCAGTGTTTTAAAGATTTTCTCTAAATATCTGGGGTCACAAGTTGTTGTCTTGATCGGTTGCCAGTGGATACGACCATCAATGCAGGACCTTTCTAAGCTCAGAAAATCAGCAATGATTTCCTTATTGTGGCTGGGATATCTTCTGATACATGTAGTGTCCCTGCCTGATAACCCAGCTACAATAAGAAAATCAATGCTGGTTTCCTGACAAGTCCCAGACCATAGAAAGTTTCTGCATTTGTGGTCGTATCCATTGGCAACCGATCAAGACAACAGACTGTCACCACTAAGATAGTTACAGAAAATCTATAAAACTCTGCAGAATTTTTAACTACTTATATCTGCAAAAATGTTTAACTTTTAATTATCTACCATTATAGATATGATTATGTTCATTGGAA